>CAJGYO010000756.1:0-130493 GCA_904845875.1 Miscanthus lutarioriparius
AGAGACAAGTGGATCGGATGTCATTTTGATAAGGAGAGCTTGAAAAAGTCGCCAGAGCACGAGCAAATTAAACAACCTACTAGCTCGAGACTAGGACGCTGCATTTATAATTCAATGAGAATGCAAGACAATCATCACAATCAAATTCAAATGAAGCACCATTAATTGTTATACGTGCCTCTTCTCTCTCAAGTCTCAGTTCACAGATCAGCAGATCTCCTGCTGTTACTTTAAAAGAAATTGTTGCCAAAGGATGCTAGACCGGCTGGTCAAGTACTTCGGTTGGCATCCTCGCGGTCTGAGTTCAATTCCCCATGGGGACAAGTTTGTAGCGCCCCTCGTCTGTCCCGCGTTTCCTAAAGCACAGGTTAATAAGGCACCGATCCACTCACAGGGTAACGGGCCCCTATGTGAGGGCGGGGCATGAGGTTCGGGAGTTTTTTTTGACCTGCGTGAGAGGTCTCTACCTTAAGCCGAAAATCTCAAAGGCTATTTAGCCACTGCAGGTCGAGTTTTGTACTTTAAAAGAAATTGTAATACGTGCCTCCGAACATAAATTAAACCAGTATAAAAAGCCAGAGAACATGATACTTTCAGTACTGGGTTTAGTTAGGCCAAATCTTTGGGAAAATTTCTCTCATTATAAACCTGAACAGTTAATTAAAATTTTCAGCGTAATCCGACGACGACGCTATACAGCTTTACTAGGATCCAATGATATGATTTATATGTTGAAGAACGGCGCTGTCACGATCCAACTCAAGGACCCTGAGAACGACGTGGAAACGCTAATCAACCCACTCCGCGTGTTCCCGTTGTTTAATGATGGGCCACGGGGAGGATTGGAGGGAGCAGGCAGGAGGAACAAGCCAAGAAGGTGACGACGACGACGACGACCACCCCACCAAGACAACGACGAGGCGGCCGGGCGCGCAAGCTTTTCCCTCCTCCCTCCCATGATGCTAACGTCCCCTCACGTACGTTGCGTGCATGGGGAGGCATATCGCCCCGGCCCCACGCCTCCACGTCGCCAAAAGCTAGCACGTGGAAATGGATGGAATTCATCCGCAAAAATCTATGTAGAAACCTTCAAAAAAGTTGCCAAAAAAAGGAACTAATTAATCTCCATGCATGGAGTTGGAACTTGGAAGCAAGGTTTAGGTGGAGAAGGATTTAGACATTGTCTTGCACTGCTGATGTGGACGTACATGTGGCCCGCGGAACAGGAGGTATAATACTAGTACGTAGTGCAGTACTAGTAGATAACAGCCACTTCTTTTTTTCGGATATAAAGGCTATGCCTTTAGGCTGCATGTCCTCAAATCCCAGTTGCAGAGTATATATTTTCGCTTGATCTCCGTGCATTTGTTTGGATCGGAGCGAATCGTCTATCGCAAGATCTGGTCCTCACACGCTGTCTGGATAGCTTGGTTGCAGTTCAGCGACCTCATTTGTCAATCTCCAGCAAGTGGCCGGATATATGTGCTGCTAGTGCTAGATATATATATAGGTCGTTGCTACATTTTCTTCCTTTTTTAATTATAATATGTGATATATTTACTCCGTCAATAAACTGCAAGTGTGTTGATTAATTTATCTTATATTTCTACTCCCTCAAAGAAGCTGCAAGATATACATCACCGTGAAAAATTGTGGCACTTACATATCAGTTGCAGAAATAGGGAAAAAAATCAACAGGCGAACACAAGTATCGTTATCCCTAAACCAAAGAGCTTGATGTCGGGTTTGAATTTTGTGCACCCAAACTTATGTATCCACGCTCATCATTAGCTCAAGCTGAGTAGTAGCCTTGTACCATTGCATCTGCACTCTTTCTTTCCTCTGCTCTAAACATGGTTCCAAATATAATCTTCTAGAACGATGTTCCCGTCCGTCCAAATATAATAGAACTAGCTAACTACGAGGTGCCGCGATCAGAGAATAGTACCCCACCTAACCGAGGCATTTACTTTTGGGGTTCAGGAACAAGAGTCAGATTTCTGCATACGCAATTCCGGCTGTACGTAACAGACTCTTTCATTTTGGTATATACTTCCACAATATTTTTCTTAGGTTATATATTATCTGGCGAGATACAATGTATGCATGCATGCATGCATAGGTGGCTTCGTCACCTGCAGGTCCCATTACATGAGAAAAGAACCGGAGACTACTTGTACGGTGACATCCAGGAATATATATACATGCTGGCATGGCAAGTGGTATATCTCGTGTGATACTGTACTTTTGGTGTGCTAAACAAGTACCAAGTAGTTCCAAAAAACAACATGTACAAACTTTTGAAGCAGATATATGTTACTAGTTTTCAGAACGAAAACCAACTAATATTACTTGGATGATCTAAGACTCCCTATGTACATACAAAGAGTTGTTTGAAGTTGCTTGATGCATTTTTATCTGGAAATAGCACAGCACTTCCTGGAACCTGTGTGCTCATCATTTTGCTTGGAGCAACAGCCCCACCAAAATGTCTAAGCTGAACTAATTAATGGCAATCTTAGAAGTAATGCATGCATCAATTAGTACATGCTGAGCTGAACTAATTAATGGCAATCTTAGAAGTGATATTACTGTAAATAATCACACACACAATAAGGAACGCAACATATATAATACTAATATAATGCTAAAAGAAACACAGAGGTGATCATATCTCAACTTGGCTCTGAGATTGCTTGGCCAAGTAGCACCGTGTCTAGCAGCCTAGCAAGCACATCTAAGACAACTAGACAAATAATGATCAGGGACCCCTATATTTTAGTGTGGGCAGTGGACACTAAGACCCCTCTCCCCTGCCCTTTTATGATGGATGTGCACGCCGGCATACTCAAATGATCAAGGGACATATTAGTCATTTATACTCATATAAACTATGTATAAAACCTGGGTTCAGGAAACAGGGGTTTCCAAGTCTGAAGTCTTTATATAGCGGAAGCTGTGTTCTGGTGACCAGCCAGGCAGCCACCCAAGGGACAGGAAGCTTCAAGGGCCAAGGGAGGCTGCAGGCAGGTTGTCTCCCTCCTTCCCACCTGCACCACCCTACCCCTGCCCCATCTCATCTTTCAATGGGAAGGTCTCCTTGCTGTGATGAGAATGGTCTCAAGAAGGGCCCCTGGACCCCTGAAGAAGACCAGAAGCTCATGGAGTACATCCAGAAGCACGGCCATGGGAGCTGGAGAGCACTGCCCAGACTTGCCGGTATGTGACGGGAACAAGCATTCATTTCTCTCAGTGTAATGTAAAAGAGGTCGATCATTTCCATGAGAAAATGTAGCTCATCGATCTAATTGTTCTTGCAGGGCTCAACAGGTGTGGCAAGAGCTGCAGGCTGAGATGGACCAACTACTTGAGGCCAGACATCAAGAGAGGGAAGTTCACCCAGGAGGAAGAACAGACCATCCTCCAGCTCCACTCCGTCCTTGGCAACAAGTACTGCACTGCACCTCTTACACATGCCTGGCACCCACCACCCACTAGTTTCCTAGTAAAATCTCTTTGCATGTCTGGCATAAAGCCATCAACTAGTCTGTTTCAATCTAATCTTCAAGAACTCATGCATATTTGACTTGGTGCGTAGTGCTATACTGCTATGCTAATCTGGTGTCAACTGTTGTCATGATCAAACCAGATGGTCAGCTATTGCGAAGCACCTCCCTGGGCGGACTGACAACGAGATCAAGAATTTCTGGAACACCCACCTGAAGAAGAAGCTGATCCAGATGGGCTTCGACCCGATGACGCACCGGCCGAGAACCGACTTCTTTGCTGCTCTGCCTCAACTCATTGCTCTGGCCAACCTCCGCCAGCTCGTGGAGCAGCGGCCATGGGACGACCACGCTTCCAGGATACAGGTTGAGGCGGTCCAGGCTGCAAAGCTCCAGTGCCTCCAGAACCTGCTCCAGTCTGCAGCATCCATTGCCACCAGTCCCAGCTCCAGCAGCATCAACACCAACACCATCCCCGGTGACCTGGAGCAAATCGGCCTCCTGAGTCCTCCACAGATGTCTTCCTTGTCTACGTTGCCTTCTCCAAGTTTCCTGGAGAGTATCAGTGGCCAAGACATAGTAGCTGGTCAACTGCCTGACATCCAAATTCCTAGCACTTTCTTTGAACAACCCACCAGCAACGATGCCAACCAGCACTCAGACTTCACTCCAAAGAGTAGCGTCGAGGGGGAGAATGGAACCCCTAAAACGCTGCTGTCGGAAAATTCCCTTCCGCCGCTCACCGACTACGCCATTTCCAACCTCGGTGATGCTTGCGGTGCCTCGAGCTGTGACGGTGGCAGCATTCCGTTCCCAAGTTGGCCTGAGTTGTTTGATGAACAGTTCATATGCGAGTTTGTATGAATTCTAGCCTGGAGTGTGTGTGTTTGTGTTACTCTATAGTTTGTTTGTTTTTTTCAGTTTTAGTTTTCTTCCCTTCTCACATCTGTTTTTGTGCCATATTCTGGTGTGGATCTCAGTTCAGGGGTGTAGTTTCCGTATAATGTTTTTTTCTTTCTTTTTGAGTGCAAACGTGTGCTCCTATGCATACACTATATACCAAACACTGTAAATATACGACACTATAAATTTTGAAGGTTTGGATTCTCCATACCGTTTTTGCAACACCCTAGTTGTTCCCTGGAACCCCACTCAAGTTTTCAGTAAATCCTAAGCAATATATGTCAATGTGGTGTCATGTCATATGATTGTTAGGCATGAAATAGTATATAATTGCATGAGGTATGGTGATCATCTAAATGTTCAACGCATGTTAGTTGAAGAATTGTGCACCTGCATATTTTAAAAAGTTAGGACAAAGGAATTTAGATGACACAACTCAGAAATCATATTCCAGAACTACAACGGACTCAAGTCATCAAGACTTTTGCCATTTACCAGCAAGCAACAGACTAAGAGACCAGTCCTCTCTTCTGAAGAAAAGCTTGTGTTATATTCAAGTTCTGAATGTTTTCTTGAAGAAATGCTATGAAGTAATCCACAATAGAAGAAAAGTTATAAATGCTACTACTGTGAGAAGGAAACTTGTCTTCCCAGGCAATTACAGGGAGTTGACTGAAACTTGTTGTGTCCAAAGAGCGACAGAAAGCAAGTAGCGCCGATAGGAAGGATCCAAACAGCTAAAACATATGCTGTTGTCACTGATAATATTTAATTACAATAATCATGCATCAATCAGGGAGCTTTTCTGAAGCAGTAATAGTGGTTTTCCTTAGCCACTTGTCCTTATGTCCTTGTCAGTTTACAGGTTAGTTTCTTTTAAAATGGTATTCTTTCTTATGAGCAGGTAAGAGCTGATGCCTTTTCCTCCAAGATATTGACGGCTAGCATTAACAAACTCATTTCAAATCTCTAGCAATAACAGCACAGCTTTATCTGACACTGACAAGTGTGAATTTACAGTTTTTTTTCTACACTAGATCAATGCTTAAGCTTTTTGGGCATAAAGTTGAGAATAGATTGTGGTTCAATTTTCATACAGCTGAGGATATTTGGAACGAGGAAGCAAAACACTAACTAATTTATGATGCCATAGGGTTAGACACTATATTAAGCTTTCCATGTCACTGAAGAAAACCATTACGGAGGCACAGAGTGATTGGAACTTGGAAAGAAAAATGCATATAAGACAAACTCGTCCAGGTCAGCCCGTACTGTGCTTTAATATTTCAAATAACCCAGCTGTTAGCATCCATCGTACAATATTCAGTATTTCAAATACTCCAGCATGCATCCCAGTGCATACTTGGCGTTGAGGGTATAGGGTGCAATGCGCTCCTAAAGAGATAACTTATGTAAACAGTAACCTCCTTTCCTGATGCAAATTGCCAACAAGTGATAACATAGTTTAGATATAACCAGTAGAAAATAATTATGGAATGTGAAAAGAGTTTGTGGTAGTAATCTTATTCTCGTCCTGCATCATGCAAACATTTTCTTGTTGCACCTTTAGTTAGGAATTTGGTATTTTCCCATTCAATAAAAGAAAAGGAATATAATATTTGTCATCTATCCATTTGGAATCCACGTTAAGAAACATACAAATACAACAGGATTACAGGAAGATGGGTAAAAAAAAAAACTAATGTCAGAGAGTTTTGCGTAGCTCTGTAACTTGAAGCTGCACATACTGGTTTTGACACCAGAGTCTAAATTGCTTTCAGCAGTGTTGTTCTATTGTTCTGACATTCAACCGCCTGTAAACCTGTCTTTTTTTATCACTGCCACATTGCTAAAAACTAGTTTGTATAAATAATTAAATACAACTAAAGTTTTCTGACGGTTTTTATTATTTTCAGAAAATACAAAACCACCTATGAAACCAACTACAGTATTAGTTTATTTGCCAAAGATTTCTCGTTTTAGAGTTGCATGGCCGAAAGCAAGCTCGGGCAATAGTTGGATGGTCAAAAATGGACTTCTCCCTAACAGGACATAGAAGTCGGTGACAAGGGTTTTTCATATATGTCTATCATTAACTGTAACTGGTTTCTACAAGGACAATTTAATCAGACTCCACTTATCAGACTCTATTTCTCATCTACCCAAGGAATTCAATACTAGCACATCGCTACTGAAATGTCATGGCATGGAACTATTCATAAAATACTTGAATGGAGCCATGGAGGCATCTTAAATAATCAAGGTCCATGACTCCAGTCACAGTAGTGCTGACTATACACCAGTATAAATAGTAACAAGGATCAAAGCCATCCCCTCTATCATCTACCATCTTAAGCTAATAAGGATATTGAAAACGAGCGAAGTTACAGCTTTTTGCTAAAGTTCATGGGCCTAATCATAAAACTTATGATAGATCCAGACTGGTAGCTCTATCCAGCAACATCTGCAGCGCATTGTGGAGTACAGTATAGGAGAGAGGCCCATAAGTCCAACATGCTTTGGGGGCAGTTGTACCCAGATACACAACAAGACTGGCTGGATAGTATCAGAAATCTAGGTCGCCAGCACAAGAGAAGAAAAGAACACCATTTTCAATTGTTCGATAATATGATGAAATTGGATCAAAAAATTACTGCAATTCCAACAAAGATTATATTTATAAGCTTAGTTGTCTGGTTGAATGATTCAAATTTTCAGTCATATTCTTCATCTGGGCTAACAATTTTTTTCATGAGATGGAGAGAATGGGTCCAAATAAAGTGAGCAATATCGACATTGTTTGGTAGACCAATATTTACACAGATGCTTGTAAGCTACTCCCTCCGTTGCAAATTGTAAGTCGTTTTGGCTTTGCTAGATTCATAATTTTTAATATGTATCTAGACATAGTGTATGCCTAGCAAAAGCTATGTACTTGGAAAGGCCAAAACAACTTACAATTTGGCCGGAGGGAGTACATAACAAGTAAGAGAATTCTCTCACACTTGTTAAAAGTGAATGAATTAAGCAAATTTGGGCCTTCAAGCAGACTGAACTGCCAACAAATTACCTTCTTCAAAGGTTAAGCTATCAATTTAGAGCAAACTATACATTGGTTATTGTTCTATAGACACTTTTTTCTATAAAAGGAGTGTTTATGGACCAGTGCTATAATTCATAACTATTGCTGGTCACTACCATTTGAGAAACCCCTACTTCAGACATTGCTCATTTCCAATCTCTGGTACCTTAAGCTTCATTGATGACACTGTAGAACTAGTACTGTTCCACTAATGGTCTTATTGTTGGCCCACAGGATCACCGCCTCAGGTAAGTGAACCACTCACCAGTCTTACCGAGCACCCACTAGCCGTGCCGACCACGAACAAGCGTTGTCCGTCCCTACACACTATGTCTAGAGCTTGAAGAAGAAGGGAGGACAGAGCATGCACACACAGTACAAGACACCAGCGTTGGCCGAAGCCCTGTCTGGAAGATGGCAAATATGAACTCTCTTTACTGAGTTGCCGTGATAGTCTATTTATACAACTCTATCCATCTAGTCCTAGTACAACACACATGCTGCAACAATAACTAGATAACACAACAGGGCTGACCCTACACCGGCCTCTGCATGTGGCTACAGTGCTGCAGGTGAGCCATGCGGCGCCTGCACCTGCAGCGGCGACAGTATCACAGCAGGGGGTCTTTCGACGCCACCTTCTCTTGCTGTGTTCATACAAGGTAGCAGTAAATTATCTAACAATCTTCCCCTAATTCTACCGCTAACCCTTTTAGCCCCCTCCATGTCGATCATTTCCTTCAGCTCCGTGAGTCGAAGACGTCCGAGCGGCTTGGTGAGGACGTCCGCGAGTTACCGACCAGTTTCGACAAACTCAATGACGATCTGCCCTCCATCGACACAGTCCCTGAGGAAGTGGAACTTCACGTCGATGTGTTTACTCCGGTCATGCAGAACCGAATTCTTCGCGAGAGCGATGGCGGGCTGGTTGTCCACCATCAGTGCTGGTGGGTGAACTTCCACGCTGGTCAGCTCGCCCAGCAGCCGGCGCGGCCACACAACTTGGCACGGCGCTGTGGCCGCCGCTACGTACTCTGCCTCGCACGTAGATAGCGCCACCACCTTCTGTTTCAGCGACAGCCATGAAATTGGGGCCGATCCGAGGAAGACGAGCACGCCAGAGGTGCTCCGTCGTCCGTCGATGTCCCCCGCCATGTCTGCATCGCTGAACACAGTGAGTTGTAGCCTACTCCCATAGGTTTTTGGGAAGATGATCCCCTGATCTACCATCCCCTTAACGTAGCGTAGTAGCCGCTTCACCGCAACCCAATGATCCTCTCTAGATCCTCCATGAAGCGACTGACGTAACCCACGACGACCGCAATGTCCGGCCTCGTGTGGACTAGGTAGCGCAGACCGCCGACAATGCTCCGGTAGAGTGTTGCATCCACCTTCGCCGCGGTGCTGGCCTTCTTCAGCTTCAGCCGCTCCTCCATCGGAGTCACGCATGGCTTGCATTCAGCCATGTCGCTCCTCTCCAACAGCTTGGAGGCATACGCGTTCTGACCGAGCATGAGTTCCTCCTTCCCCTGTCTCACCTCGATGCCGAGGTAGTAGGAGAGTGCGCTGAGATCGCTCATTCGAAAACGAGCCGCCATCTCGC
Organism: Miscanthus lutarioriparius; assembly: GCA_904845875.1. Lineage (NCBI taxonomy): Eukaryota > Viridiplantae > Streptophyta > Magnoliopsida > Poales > Poaceae > Miscanthus > Miscanthus lutarioriparius. Next base: position 9,095 of record CAJGYO010000756.1, read on the forward strand.
GCTTGAAGCTGTTGATGTCCTCCGTGCGAGCGCCGGTGACGATCAACTCATCCACATACACGCCGCCGACGAGCTCCTCCTTCCCCCGTCGCCGCGTGTAGAGCGCGTGCTCGGTTGCGCACCTCTGACACCCAAGCTCGCCCAGCGTGGTGTCAAGCTTGGCGTTCCATGCTCGTAGGGCCTGCCGTAGCCCGTAGAGCGCCTTGCGCAGTCGGAGCACCCTGTGTTCCTCTCCCTTGACGGCGAAACCTGGAGGTTGCCTGACGAAGACCGTCTCCGCCAGCTCGCCGTTGAGGAAGGCCGATTTAACGTCCAAGTGATGGACGCGCCTGTCTTTTGCTGCTGCCAAGGCTAGTAGCAAACGGACCGACTCCATGCGCGCTACTGGTGCAAAGACCTCCTCGAAGTCTATGCCCTTGCGCTGAACAAAGCCTCGGGCGACGAGGCGTGCCTTGTGCTTGACAATAGCGCCGAACTCGTCCCGCTTGACCTTGTACACCCACTTCAGGCTGATCGAATGGCATCCTGGAGGTGGATCGATGAGCTGCCATATCTCGTTTTCCTCAATCGCCTTCATCTCCTCCAGTATCGCCCGTCGCCAGTTTCCGTTCCACTCGGCTAGCGCGAACATGGGTGGTTCCTCTGCACTGACGACCAGCAGCTCTGCGTCATTGAGCAGCCGACCAGCCAGTCCTGAGGGTCCTGTGCCGCCGACGATATCGTCCAGCCTACGGAACCGCACCTCCTCACTTTCATGGAAGGCATCCACGAACTCAATGATGTCACTTGGAGGTGAGACGAACTCGATCGGTGTCGATGGAGTTTCCTGTTCCATCGGAGTGCTCGACATAGCACCTTGAGTGCTCGGCACCCTGGTTGCAGTGCTCGGCACTACTTCTGGACAGCTCGTCATTACTCCTGCAGTGCTCAGCCCCACTGTAGGAGTGCTCAGCCTCAGTCTTGGAGTGGTTGACACCACTGTAAGACGTCTTGGCTCCGCCACGGGAGTGCTCGGCACCCGTCCTAGAGTGGTCGCCACCACTGCAGAACCTCCCGGCACCAGTCCTGGCATGCTCGGCATCCCTCCAGGAGTGCTCGGCACTCCTCCCGGAGTGCTCGGCATGGCCCCAGGAGTGCTCGGTCCTACCGCTGGAGTGCTCGGCACTCCTCCCAGAGTGCTCAGCACCTCTTACCCAGCGTCTCCACCACCATGGATGACCAAGTGCTCGACGATGAAGGTGTTGGTGAAGCCGCCAGCTTCCCCCGTGCTCGGACTGCTCCAGTCCCAAGCCGTCTTCTCGTCGAACACGACGTCGCGTGAGCAAGCACCTTGTCTCCGCGTGGGTCGTAGAGCTGGTACGCCTTGGTACCATCCGCGTAGCCCAGGAACACCATCGGTGTGCTCCTTTCCTCCAACTTGGTGAGGTTCGACTTTGTCTTCCTGACGTGGCCGATGCAGCCGAATGTCCGAAGGACACGCTCGGCTTGTGCCCATAGCAAGCTTCGAACGGCGTCTTGCCCGTCAGGGCCTTGGTCGGAGCGCGGTTGAGGATGAACACCGCTGTGGTCACCGCCTCACCCTAGAACCTTGCCGGCATGCCTTTGGCCTTCATCATGGATCGGGCCATGCTGACCACCGTCTGGTTCCGCCTCTCCACCACGCCATTCTGTTGAGGCGAGTACGGCGCGGTGTGGTGTTGCCCCCACACCCTGATCCGCGCAGTACGCAGCGAACTCCACCGATATGAATTCGCCGCCGCGATCAGTTCTCAGCACGCGGAGTTTCTTGCCGCTCTCGGCCTCTGCGCGCATCTTGAACTTCTTGATCGCCGCCGCCGCTTCGTCCTTGCTCATCATGAGTTGCAGCCACATATAGCGACTGCAATCATCCACGAGCAGGAGGAAGTACCGCTGACCATCGTTTGTAGCAGGCGTGATCGGTCCGCAGAGGTCGCCGTGGACGAGCTCGAGAGCGTCCTTCGCGCGATACTTGGCCGCCTTTGGGAATGGTAGCCTCCTCTGCTTCCCGGCCAGGTAGCTGTCACACAGCTCGCCTCCGTGCTTGATGTGGGGTAGCCCTCGGACCATCTTTTCCAGCCGACCAAGCGCGTCGAAGCTGAGATGTCCGAACCGGGCATGCCACATCCACGGTTCTTCAGAGTGCCTTGCTGCTAGGCACACCAGCTACTCTACCTTCAGGTCGAGCAGGTACAACCGGTTCAAGTACCTCTTCACCTTGGCAAGAAGTCGCTGCTCCCGGTCCCTGATCCTAAGGACTCCGTTCTTGATCAGTACCTCGCTACCGCGCTCATCCAGCTGACCAATGCTGATAATGCTGGAACGCAGCTGCGGGATGTAATATACATCCGTTAGCGCGCGGTGCTCCCCGTTCTGGCATCTGAAGATGATGGTGCCGTGCCCTTGATAGCCACCCTCGAGCCGTCACCAAACTTCACCGTACCGGTAACATCGTCATCGAGCTCGGAGAAGGATGCCTTAGAGCCTGTCATGTGGTTGCTGGCACCAGAGTCCAGATACCACCGCTGCTCCTGGTCGACGCCCACACGTCCGAGGTGGACTTGGGCGCGTGGTTCGTCGAGGTTGACAGTCTTCAGGGCCTTCCCAGGTCCTTCCACCGTCGTCGCCTCTTCCTTCTCCTTGGCCTCGACGTCGTGCAGTGCACAGAACGTCGCCATCAGGATAGTGGCCTCATCCTCATCATCTGCTTGCGCCAAATGAGCCTCAGCCTTCTTCTCCTACTTGCGATTTGGGCACTCCCGTACCCAATGGCCCATCTTCCCGCAGCGCTGACAGGCGTTGGGGTCGACCTGCTTTTTCTTCTCCGAAGAAGCCTTGCCGCAGCGCTTGCCATCGCCACCACGGCTGGAGGAGGCTGCCTTCCCGGAGTTCCTCTGAGCCGCCCACTCCTCTTTCGTCAGCAGGAGTTTCCCGCTGTCCTTCGTTGCTGTCGCCTGCTCCAGACGCTCGTCCACCGTCCGCAGACGACCTGTCACATCCTCAATGGTGATCGTGGACAAGTCCAGCATCGTCTCTATGGAGAGAGCGATCTGGATGTATTTTGCCAGCACGGAGTGGAGGTACTTGGAGACCGCCTCCTCTTCGTCGATGATGACGTCATGGCTCTTCAGCTTGCTAATGAGCGTCTGCAGGCGGGGGGAGAAGTCCTCCACCGTTTCACAATCCTTGAACTTGAGGTTGGCGTACTCCTGCTTCAGAAGCTGGGCCGTCGCCTTCTTTGCGTGGTCGGAACCGACGCGCATCGCCGCAATAGCCTCCCACGCCTCCTTAGCCGAGCTGTTCGCCCCCAACGGCTCCCTGTACTCTGCCGGTATAGCAGCGAGGATAGCCTCCAACGCTGACATGTCATCCTCCTCATTGTCGGTGCCCTTGTCAGCAGTATTCCAGAGCCGTCGGGCTCTGAGCTTGACCTTCATGGTCACCGACCACTCTCCATAGTTGGTGCGAGTTAGCGTCGACCAACTGGTGCCGCTGACCTCCCGCACCGTGCGAACAATGACCTCCGGTCGTGGCTGGGCAGCCACAGTAGTGCCACTGCTGTCGCCCATCTCCGAACCGCCAGTCTCATCGCCAGCGGTTAGTCTGGCGACGACGCTTGTACGGCTCTGGTACCAATTGTTGGCCCATAGGATCACCGACTCAGGTGAGTGAACCACTCACCAGTCTTGCCGAGCACCCGCTAGCCGTGCCGACTACGAACAAGCGTTTTCCGTCCCCGCGCACTATGGCTAGAGCTTGAAGAAGAAGGGAGAACAGAGCATGCACACACAGTACAAGACACCAGCGTTGGCCGAAGCCCTGACTGGGAGATGGCAAATCTGAACTCTCTTTACTGAGTTGCCGTGGTAGTCTATTTATACAACTCTATCAATCTAGTCCTAGTACATCGCACATGCTGCAACAGTAACTAGATAACACAGTAGGACTGACTCTGCGCCGGCCTCTGCATGTGGCTACAGTGCTGCAGGTGAGCCGTGCGGCGCCTGCACCTGCAGCGGCTACAGTATCACAGCAGGGGGCCTTTCGGCGCCGCCTTCCCTTACTGTGTTCACACAAGGTAGCAGTAGATTATCTAACACTTATATGGTCAGTTTCACCAATGAATGTTCTGAAGATATTGGAGGTTGGCAAAGGTTATTCTTGTCCAGCAATAGAATTACATACCAAGTTACCAACAATATAATGAACCAATAGGACTCAAAAATTATATTCAAAACTACTTTTTGTATTCATTCAACTAGAGGTATGAAAGCCCTCATATGACATCAATTTGATTTGATTCAGGATGGCAAGAAAGCATGTATTTTCAGGTGCAAATGACTGGCCATTCTCAATTACCGGATAGCATGCATGTCTAAAGTGCAGTTTCACATGTGAAGCAGATAAGAAAATGCATGGATAACGCAGAGCATAAACTCAAATAAATCAAAATTTACAGAAGAGACTAACGACTGAAATTCATATTCGGATAGCAATGCTTAGCAAAATGTAAACATGGAATACATTACAATCAAATAAGGGTTGAAATCACAAAGGAACCTTCCTGCAACACTCGCATGAAACGACATTTGCAGATTACCCTCTTTTGTGGTTTTCTACTCCTCTTTGTTCTCCCTTAGAGATGGTGGTGGTCTGACCACAATGCTCTGCTTCCATTTCCTATCAAGCTTCCTAGACAATCTCTTGTTGATTCCTTGTTCAATTTCCCGCTCTCTTTTCACAGTCAGCATACGGGCAATCTGAAGATAAAAATGTGAGTAAACCGAGAATTCTAAAAAAAATGGTTAACTGAAAAGGAAGAGTATGAAGTGCAAAATCAGCATTAACTTGACAAATTCCTTTCTCATTGCTAGTTCATTGATCAGGCCACGTTAAAGGAACAAAGGTTTTGATCAATCTGCAGCGAATTGTTTGTTCTAGGCATGCATGTGTCTAGTCCAGTGAAAAGAAGGCGATAAGTATGATTCCTAATCATCTTATTGTAAGGCATTTGTTTCTATGCCATGCAGGTCTTTCTCATATACTGTGAACAATCTCCGTATCATTCTGTGGCTTACAAGATTCTTTTATCTGCATTCAGATGTCCACAGAAACAAAAATTCTATCCATTTGCAGTGTAGACTGTAATATAAACATATAAAGATTAAGCTTTGGAATATGCTTGTAATCAACTAATAAGAAATAACAGGCATAGAACCTGTCACAGCAGCGTTAAGAGAACCAGTAAGATTTTAACTTATAATTTAAGTTCCACCCATAAAATGGCAAGTAACTGCAAGTATGGACTTTCCACTTGATATCATATATTAACTGATCCAGTCAGGAATCCCTTTTCTTTGTTATGACTGAGTCAGAACTCAAACTATCTTAAACTCTTTATCACTGAGTAATGCAGATTGTAAAAGTGAGCATATGGATCAGACCCCGTCAATCATCCATCGTTTGACAAAAGAAACTATCAATTTGTTTTTCATATTAACTATATCATAAGGTTGACACATTTCCACCAATCTATGCTAATTTCCCAGATGAAGTCAACAATTCTGTCAATAAAACTCATACAGTAATGAATGGAATAGAGGGAACATGTACCCTCTTGCGCATGCGGGCGAACTCGCTGTTCTTGAACTCCTGGCGCGCCGAGCGCTTAAGGCGGAGCAGGAAAAGCTCCCCCTTGAGGTCTACTACCTCCTCCTCCAGCTGTTCCGTCGTCATGGCCCGGATCTCCTCCAGCTCCTGCTCCCTCTTCGCCATCGCGACCGCCGCCGCCGCGCGACGCTCCACTGGCTGCGACGCCGCCGCCAGTCCAGCGAACCGCATCGCCGTCACGCCACCTAAGCGGAGGGACAGGAATGCCGTGCGAGGAGCCGGTGCCGCGATGCCGCGGGGAGTGGAGGTGAGGGGTGACGCCGCGGCAAGAGACATCGTCGCCATTGTTGTTCTGCAGCGCTCGCGTTTTCGCTACCGCAGTTTGGGCTCGAGGATAAGGGGATGCTGTGGTGATTTATCCGGTTTTTTGTCTTGGTGGGCTGCTCGCACCAATCTTGAAGCGTGATCTCAAGGTTAGTGTTCTATTTCCTTGATTGAAGGAAACTTGACGTTTTTAAACTAAAATTTTGGCCACGTCCTACAGATTTTAGGAGGGTCAAAGTCTTTGTTTGGTTTTGGATAATTATGAAATCTTAGATACTAATATTTGACTCTAAGTGAACATGAGATAGGTTAAGTGATGGAGCAAAGGCGAACGCAAAGTCAAAGGCCCCATTTTGGTTGGGCTGTGGCTTTTGGAAAAGCTGTTGTGAGCTGTGGGCTATGAAAAAGCAGCTGTGGAAAAGCAGCTGTAGAAAAGCAGAAGACCGTTTGGTTAGTGCAGCTGTAAAACTGTAGGTTGTGTAAGAAATACATGTAATGCCCCTAAAGGCCTAGGTTAGTTTATATGCAAATTGCTTGTAATAAAATAATGTGTTTACTAAGTTGCTTGTAAATGACTAATTTAGAAAGAAAAAATAAATTTTCTAAGTTTTTCATCCATCAAAGTGATTGGTCCATAACTAGAACAATATCCATGAAAGGGCTTATACAATAATAATGCTATCCCAAAATATAACATCCTCCTCTCACACTAACCAAAGCATCGGCTATCCTAGCACAAATGGTATTCATAGATTCCTCATTCTCCACATCCTCACTCTCATCTCCATGTGTTTGTGTCGTGGCACTTGTATGTTATACCGAGTAATGCTCATCAGCATCACATCTCTTGAACTCCTCATCATGCAATTTGCTATCACGGATAAAATTATGCAATGCAAGGCAAGCCGTAATGATATGCTTCTGAGTAACAGGTGAGAAACTTGGTATGCCCTTTAAAATACGCTACTTCTCCTCCTTCAAGACTCCAAAAGACCTTTCAACGACATTGCGAAGTGATGAATGCAAGAAATTGAACATCTCGTACTTTCCTTGAGGAGGCCCTGAACGATTCCGAAATTCTGGTATATGGTACGTGCTTTCTTTGAAAGGTGCAAGATACCCAATTCGATTTGGGTAACCCGAATCCACAAGATAATATTTTCCTTAGACGTGACATACACCTCATCACACATTGAATTCCAATTTCTGGTGTCTCCCTATATTCACCTTTGTGCAAATAACTTTTAGTATACGAGTTGCCCATTTCTCCAATAGCAGCAGCATGCTGTGCAAGTTCAGCAAGCAATAGTAGTCCCTTCTGACCTTCTTTGGCTACAGCTCCTAATTTATCATCCATCTACATAACACAATAATAGATAAATAATATTTTACATGCCCAACTTATTTGACAAGTACAATAATAGATAACACAATAATAGATAACAGAACATAATAATAAATAATGGACATATATATGACAACAGTACAACTTATTTTGGTTCAACATAGGAAAACATTCTCGCATATGACAAGCAAATAATGGCTCAACATAGGAAAATAATCTAACAAACATGGAAACAAATCGCTGGCGCTTCATCTCCTTCTCATGCTCCCTCTCAATCAAATCGAGCCTTCCTTTATTTGTTTGTAGAGAGGTAAAGAACTCTCTAAAAGCAGGATTTTTCAGTGCGGAAAAAGCCGTGTACATTAGAGCAGTTCCTTCTTCCACACTACATTCTTTCACCATCTTCACAGCCTCTGCAATGGTAGGAATTTGGTTGGTTGGAGGAGCTGATGATGCTTCAACACTTGTGGAGATCCTCTCTGCTGCAGTTTCTGTCTTCAAACAAGTGTTCTTGTACATACGAAAGAATGGGCTCTTCTCATCCTTGTCTTCAACACCAGTGGAGGACCCCTTGTGTTTCCTTTTTCCTAGATTCACTGCCTTCACTGTCTTCTCAGCCTTCTCTGTAGGTTTTGGTACCTCCTCCACATCCTCGTCACTTGCCTCATCGGAGGATATATCTCCAGGACAGGAAGCTAAAGACCCACTAACATGTGTCTTGCCAAAAATGATATGCAAATCTTCAAGGAACTTTGGTCCTTGTTTTCGAAACTTTGTATGACTGCATTTGATTCCTTTCTCAGGATTGTTGCATCTCTGAAATGAAATAAATAAAATTAGCAAGGCACAATATAACAAGGAATAGGAAAGAATTTATTTAGAGTGACAGTACAGTACTTACAACAAGGTGTTTATCCCACCATTCTTGCGAGCAGACAACAGTTTTTTTCTTCATTCCACCCAAGACTAGTGGCACAATTCTTGAACTTCATAAAGATTGAATATTCTTTTTTCAAAGCATCTAACTTGTTCTTCAATTGTTTTTTTGTTCGTCTATCGCTGGATTTTTGTGCAAACTTGGAAATAACATTCTTCCAACCAGAAGAAGTGAAAATCCCCATCGGCCTATTCCCAGCTTCTATCTCTTCTTTGCAGGCATCAAACAAAGACCTCAAAAAACCATCACTCCAATCTGCCTTGTCACCCATTCTTGAGCCAAACAAAAAAAATCAATCAATTTGCAGGCAACAACTAATCATGCATTCACCATCACAGCAAATAGTCATACATTCTTGATCTAAACTTGTCACCCATTCTATTTGGAACAGAGGGATCTATTTGTTGGAACAGAGGGGAGACGAACGTACCTTGAAGGAGCGCTGCCGGCGGGGGACGAGTCCATGGAGGACCAGGGCGACCTGGCACGCCCTTGGCTGCGGCTGGGGGCCACACTAGGCCCGGTGTGGGCGGGACAGGCGGCCGGTGCTGCACCTCGCTGGGGCAGGCGCCGGACATCGAGTAGGGCGGGCGGCGGGGAAGGGATGGCGTCGGGAGTCTTAGGCGAGGTTGTGGCCGACCTCGGGCGGGACCAGTGGGGCGGCCGGTGGGGTGGAGGCGGACCGCCAAACCCTAGCCAGTGACGCGGAGATTTTTTAACACTTTTTGTAACTAATTTTAAATCTAACACTGTTTTATTTTTTTTTTCAAAACTAACATTTTTGCCCACGCCTATTTCCCTGGCGCGGCAAAACACCTGTGCCGCGCCATGCATGGTGGCGCGGCGAGAGGGATGACGTGGCGACGACCGGGGCGCTGATCGGTGACATGGCATGGTCTACCATGCCATAGCCACGGCGCGGCAGTGACGCGCCAAGGCCCACGGCGCGGAAGGACCTGGACACAGACAAAAGCCGCCCACCCTCAATTGCAATTGAACGGGAGCCACTATCGGTGCTATAAACAACTACAAGTGCTGTCGCGACGCATTGAAATGAATATGAAGCAAATAAATGGAGTCCGTGCGCAAGTTGACACATAACATTTTCATTGGTTCATAAGTCTGCAAGTTTCGGATGATAATATTCGTTCGACATAAGTTCGACATAACCAACTAAGTCCTAGGAGTGTAAGGATCCCTCGAACGCCTCTGTCTCTTCGGATTTGTAGGCAGCACATTGGGAGTGTAGCCAACGTCGGTGTGGTCGCGTTGTCGGTGGTTACGGCTCATACCCTACAAGTATATGATATGCACGATTACTTATAATCTTTATGATTGTTAGTTCATGGAGCCTACGTATTTAAAGAAACTACCTTTGTTACTATCTGTGAGGCTCCTTGGGTACCAAGCGAAGCACCACCTAGCTGAGACATGCCGATCTCGTTCTGCTGCCAAGGGTCCCACTGGTGGTGATGTATACGGAAGCCTGGGGGGTCGTCGTCGTCGTCATCGTCGTTGTCCTCGTTTGTAGGGTCCTTCCTAGCGATATAATGTGGTGGTGTACGCACAGCGAAAGCGGCACCTATCATCGGCTTAGAAGAGCCGGCTGGTGTCCTCAAAGAGCCAGAAGACGTGGCACCTGACCGCGCTGGGTAGTCGGGTTCCACCCAAGGAGTGTCCATGCAGCTCAACTTCTAAGCTAGCTTTCTGCAGCTCTGCTTTACCTTCTGTATGAATAGACATTAAAGTTAGTGCATTTCCCAAACGCATATACACTAAAGAAACATTTTTGGAACGGACAAGTTTATGTTTATCTCCACAAAAGCCTCGAGAACGCCTGGCCCCTGCCCTCTAGACTTGTGAAGCCGAAACACTGCTTTCGTTGGACAGCCTTGACAATTGTGTCGCCTGGGTACAGAAATGCGGTTGGACAGTTTTAGTACACATACTTAATACCAAATGGATAACGAATTATACTATTCGAGTATCTTACCACGTATCTTTGAAGTGGGGCTCTTTGTAGTTGTGTGTCGTCCCTAGTGGCAACATCGTATACATCTTCGATCACATCTTCCTCGTCGTCCTCATCAATCGCCTCCTCGGTGTACGGGGGCTTGATATGTGTTCTCATAGACCTGTGAAGCCACCGCAGGTACTCATCGAAGGTGTGCTGGTCGTGTGGGGGACCCGCATCGACCGGCTGCCGGTCCCTGGTCTGCCACAACTGGATGTACGCGTTGTGTGTCATGCGCCAATCCTTGATCTTATACCTCTTTATGCGGTCATACCTGCAACAAAACGATTGTTAGTTGTACCATACACACCTCTAAATTGTAGCTTTATTATTAATTGATAACGCACCCGTGCAATTCTTGGTTGGTGGAGTAAAGCGGTGGTGGGTAGCCTGTCATTCTTCTAAACTGCCTGCAAACCCTAATGGGTAGGTGAATCTCGACCACGTGGAAGAAACTAAGAGGGACGTTGCGGCGATACTCGTCTGAGTCATCCCTAGTGACAAGACTCAGATAGTCCAGGAGCTTTAGAGCATCCCAAGGACACCAATGCACCTGAACATTTCGTAATTGAGTTAGATTGTGATATAGTGTACATCGAATAAGACACATATATGATAGTAAAGAGAGCATAACCTGGTGCTGTGTCAGGACATCGAAACAGTCCGTGTACTTCCTGTACTTGCACCTCGCATTCCCTCTAACTAACTCTGCTTGTGTCTAGATATACAAAGCTATAGGCAGTGTATCCTACCCGTTTCAATGCTGCATTGAACACGATAATGAATTAGCCATTAATAATTTCATCATATGGAACTGCCTCGAAGAATATAGTGAACCGAAGTACTTATAGGGAAACCAGTAACAAGGGGTCTCCCAACGGGCCATCGTTTCCAACACCAAACCTAGAGTAGGTAGGAGCAACCCCCAAGGTTTGCATACCCTGAGGTGCGACGGCAGGCAACGCATAGCTGTCGATACATCCATGCCAGGACTGCGTTACCCTAGCTATACGCTGCTATGTTATCCCACGGCTGGCATAGTATGTCAAGAAAGATCTAGCTGATGGTGTTGCCTGAGGCGTCTAGGAATAGGAAAGCACCAAGAAAGTGACAGAGCCACACTCTAGCGAACCTATCGATTTGAGCATCAGCCTATGGGTCCAAGTAATCAAAGCGCTCTGTGATCCACGACGACGAAACACCGGAACTTTTTCTGAAATTCACCAAAGAAAATGAGACCCGATGGCTGCAGGAAAGCAATGCAAGTATTAAATAGGCTTGAATTGCTCACTTATTTTTCTTAGAAACCTCATCGTCCGGTAGAAGAAAGCCAGTGAACTGAGCCACTAGCTCCCTCCAGTGATCGTTGTCAACTATACCTGTCACTGGAAATCCCCCCAACCGAAGGCCAAAGATAGCCTTCACGTCCTGCGTGGTTAAGGTCATCTCGCCGTAAGGTAGGTGGAACGTGTGGGTCTCAGGCCTCCACCTGTTATAAGAATAGAACGACTGTTAGTTACCTCAAATTTGTTATAAAAATGTTTACATACAATGAAGGCACTCATACCTATCTACAGCTGTAGTAAGTAGTGCCGTAAGTAGTGCTGGGTCAAGGGGCGGAAGACCGTAGTTGACAACACGGACAAGCTCGAGGAAGCTGGCACGCCGTATGTACGACGCGTAACGCTCGTCCCACTGGTGTGCCCTGATGTGCGTGCGGGGCCTCAAAGGAGGCAAGGACACCTCTGCGTTGATGTCAGTCAATATGTGTGCTCGGTGTGGATCGTCGTACTCCACCTCAAGAAGGAGGTACAACTGGTGCTGCGTGGGAGGGGCTACCCTGTTATAAATTGATAAACAAAGGGTTAGAGTATTCAAATTAACAATATTCAAATTAATGTTACGTAGCATTGCAAAATTTGAACTACTTGTTATGCAATACGAACACAATATGAAAGCACATGTATATATTCAAAGTAACATTAACATACATATTAAACAACTTTACTAGAAAAATAAGCAACTTCTATGTATGGACCTGTTGTCCACCAGTGTTTCTTATTAAATTATTACAACAGCTTGTCTGAATCTGCTAGAGCAGCTCATTATAATTTTAACCTAGGGATGAGTAGCCCTGTATAAGATGAATTGATTGAGAACTATCATGTGTGTCATACTTAGTCCTATACTCTATACTAATATGTCTAAAAATATAAGCTGTCTACTTTTTTCGCACAATGCTATGATGGACTCATAGCTTTAAGCACAAGACTAGAATGCTGTTGAGATTACTGTGAGAAATATGAGATAACTTGGACAGTCACAATTTTATCTCCTTGGTCACTAAGTTTTTCGATTTGTGTATGCTGATAGCAGTACTATATCGATAATGTTGTGCATGATTTTGGAGGTTCTAGTGCTTTCAATATATGCTTGAGTAAAATTATCATTTGGATTAATGTTTCCTTATAACAAAACAAGCATATAACAATTTAAATCATAAAAACTCAACCAACCAAGAAGGTATGTGGGTTTTGATTATGAAGAAATAGGCACCAAATTTTACCTCAGCGAGGGTTGAACTGCAGTGAGGGCGGCGACGCGGTAGTGAGGGCGGTGGTGGGAGCGGCGGGCGTCCGTGGCGCGGTGGGTAGCCGCTGTGTGTGGCCGGAGTGCACGGAGGGCGATCGGAGGGGGTGGCGCATCGGCGTGCAGGCGCGGCGGGCACAGCGGGCGACCTGCGGCCGTGGCGCGCCGACGTGCGGCCGCGGCCGACGCCAGGCGCGAGCGGGTGCGGCGGTCGGGCGGGCGCAGACGTGCGTGCGGTGGGCAGGGCATGGCGTGGCGGGACTGGGCCGCAGGCCTTTAGCCGCCTCTGCCGTGCCACCGACCAGGGCGCATCACTGCCATGGCAAGATCGGTGGCGTGGCCGACCCTACCACGTCACTGGTCAGCGCCCCGGTCATCGCCACGTCATCCCTCTCGCCGCGCCACCATTCATGGCGCGACACAGACATTTCGCCGTGCTAGGGAAATAGGCGCGGGCAAAAGTGTTAGTTTTGAAAAAAAATAAAACAGTGTTAGATTTAAAATTAGTTTACAAAAAGTGTTAAAAATAAAAAAAATCAACGCGGAAGGGGGCGATGGGAGAAACAGACCGAATGAATCGTTTTCTTTCCATCACAACCAGTGGCAAGTGAGTAATTTTGAAGCTCAAAAGCCAGTGAAAGCTGCTTTTGGGTAAAAACTCACATGGCTTTTAAACTCTTTAGTTGACTTTGGGCTTTTCTCCTATAACTAAAAAGAACAAAGTGTGGACATTTTTTGGTGCGATATTTATTTTGGTTCGTCCGTCTGCCCACGCCTGCGATCTCATGATATCTTAATTACTGATTGATCGTGTCATTCTCCTTGATTGAATATTGTCTGTCTTGTGATAGAGGAATCACGGCAAAATAGGAAGTAGAAAATTATTGTGCTATCCATATACACATTGCATGTTTGCATGCACCAGCATACATGGCAACGAGCAAAAGGAAAAAGAATTAACACAGAAGGAGAGAGAATTAAGACAAAAAAAACCTCTTTGTATTTCTGAGAACCTTGCCAAATCTGCCTACATTTAATTACTTACCCTGTTTGCATTTGCAAAAGGGACAACTTTTTCCTTCTTTCATTTGGTTTCACGCTCACGTGTTCCATCGCCCTCGCTTGCCGTTTCTTACGTAAACCATAGTTGATGTCATCTGTCTTCCATGGCTCAACCTCCCAATCCCAAGAGAAGGTCCCTACCTCTCCCTGACTGGAGATCCGGCCTACCAGAGGATCTCCTCGAGTCCATCGGGCAACGTCTCGCGTTAGGCCATGACGCGGCGTCCTTTCGATCCGCTTGCTCCCCATGGCGCGCCGCTGTCCCGTTCGCGACCTTCGGGCCGCTCCTGCTGCTCCTGTTTGACCCCGACTTGGATCGCGTTGGCTTCTACTGCATCTCGGAGAAGAAGGTCTTATCCAAGACGTTGCCCGACGTGCGCGGCAAGGTGGCATGTGGCTCCTCGTGTGGGTGGTTGGTGCTCATGAACGAGACGGTGTCCGTGACGCTGCTAAATCCATTCGCCGGTGCCGTGCCCCCCGCGTTGAGCTCCCGCCTGCAGGCGAACACGTCGCGGCGGTGTCCTGATCGGAACGTGTGTCTAGGGTCCACGGCCAGTGTGTCCTCCATCCCACCAACGACTACGGGGACACAGATGTCGTAGGCAGAGCCATCAAGCTAGAAGACATGAGGGACGTGTTCTTCCGTGAGATCGTGCTCTTAGCGCCGCCTGACGCCACCGGCTGCGAGTGCATGGCCATGGCCATGCTTGGGTGCTCCACGGAGGTCGCGTTCTGCTGAGTTGGAGTCGACAACGCATGGACGCTGCTCGACACCAAACTGGAGTTCTCTGTGGGGTCCATCGTCCACTGCCAAGACAAGTTCTTGATGATCGACTGTACTAGAGAAATCTCTGTCTATAGTAGCAACGCCACCGGCGCTACTCGAACCGCGACGCTGCTGCCATCGCTGTCGCCACTTGCGGGGCTCTGCCACCATAGCTATCTGGAATCAAACGGTGAGCTACACATTGTGGGTGCCATGGTGAGCACGTTCCACGAGACACAGAACTTCACCTACAGCAGCGTGATCTATAAGTGCAACCTCCACGATCGTACGCCGGAGTGGTCTAAGGTAAGGGACATCGGTGATCAGACACTGTTCGTGTCTAAACATTTCAATGAAAGCTTCAGTGAAACAAGTGTATCCAAGTAGAAGGAGAACAAAATCTACATGTCTGAGCCATTGTATGGGGATCCATACGACTTGGTCCATTGATTGGAGATCGTTGATATTGCTACCGGCGCATCCGAAGTGAAGCCCGTCTAGGAAAAGATGTAGGGTTCCGAGGCTCTAGGTTGGATTCGACCCAATCTCTGGAAGCTCTAAAGTTTGTGAGCCTACGATGCCGCGCATTCCGTGAGTGTGTTAAATTCATAAACTTTGTTTTTTGGATTAAATATCACTTTAACGTTGATATTTAATTTAACAGTATTGTTATCTTATCGTGCGATCCATATGTTTTTAGTATAAATTATTAGTGATTCTGTAGCAACGTACGGACACGCTACCTAATATAAAAATAAAAACAGATTGAAAAGCCCAACCAGACCGTAAAGCGCTTCTGGTCGCGCTACGCGACTAGCGCGGGAGAGGCCCGGCCCTAGGGTGGACGGGCGAGCGGGGCGGCCTTCCTGGGCCTCCGAGCAATCAGATGCTCCATATGATGTATAGTATATATACGTTCATTCATACTAGTAGTGCTGAGCTTGGTCCAACTACCAAGGAGTGGAGGCAGCGTATCAGTGCACTGCTGTCAGCTAACGAGAGCCCACGAGCCAAGGAGCGACCAGCGACGTGTGCATCAATTCTGTTTTTTTCCATGCCAATTATATACTTTATATTTATATTTATATAAGATCATATATTTTTCAGTCACCCTTTATGTTTACCGAGATATGAGTTTCATTTTGCAGTATTTCTTCTAGTCTTTGTTTCTTTCGTTTCATTTTTTCTTTAAGTTTAATGAGTTGTGAGTTTCATTTTTCAGTCATATTTTTTTTATTTTTTTAGTTTCAGATTGTAGTCACCCTTTTTAAGTTTGAATGTTTGCCTAAATGTTGCATATTAGTTGTCTCACCTACAACGTATAAGTTGTTACAAAAGGATAACCATTTACACATAAGTTCACACAAAAGAATTTGCCCCAGTTTTAGTTTTTAGTCAAGTTTTTTCATTATTTTTTAGTTTTAGTTTTCAGTCATGTTTTTTTAATGTTTTTTAGTCTTAGTTTTCAGTCATGTTTTTTTAGATTTTTTAGTTTCATTTTTCATTCAAGTTTTTTTTATTTTTTTGTAAGTTTCAGATTTCGGTCATCCTTTTAGTTTCGAATGTCTTCCTAAATCTTGCATATTAGTTGCCGCACCTACAATATATAAGTTGTTATAAAATAATAGCCATTGTACACATAAGTTACCACAAAAGAATTTGCACCTAGCTTTCAGTCAAGTTTTTTTTTCTAGTTTTTTTTGTTTCAGTTTTCAGTCATATTTTTTAATGTTTTTTAGTTTCAGTTCTCAGTTACCCTTTCAGGTTTGAATGTATTACTAAATCCTACGTATTAGTCCCTCTAATTTTCAGCTAGTCATGTTTCCCGACTTATATAATGGATTTTATAATAAATTGTACCTCTAGTTGACAGCTTATGCAATGCTTGTTCTAATAATTTGCCCATAAGTTGCATCTTATCTTGTTTTGTATCACTATTCTTATTTTTTAATAAATGCCTGCAGTTGGCAGCAACCTGACTTTTTGTAATGTGTTTTATAATAGCTTGTCCCTCTATTTGACAGCTTATACAATGTTTATTTTAATGATTCGTTCCTCCAAATTGTAGCTTGTCGTGTTTTGGTCCGTTACTCTCTTTAGGTTTAGTACCTTTATGTAAATAATATAAAAATTTTATTATATTCATATGGTAACAATCGATGTGCATACTATGTAATAATTTTAGTATATCTTTGGTGTATCAACTTTAGTATTACGTGGTAGTAACTTCTTTAATAAATCTCCTAGCATGTATTTACACATAAATCACTATTAAAATAAAATTTATCGAAACATATGTAACTGAGGTCTAATTTTATTCACCTCGTCACGTATAACACACCGGTGCAGACGGAATTGAAAACTGATACAAGATTCTGAAGTTATAGCAATTGAAAGAAAATGCTTTGCTTTTTTTTGTTTTGCGTCGGACGACGTCAGCGTAATTGCAGGCTAGTTCGAAGTGGGGTCTCGAGCGTGTCTGATTTCATGTGTGTTTGGGCAGCGACGTGTGTCTAGAGAGGTCACTGAGCCAGCGGCGTGTGTCTGAAGAAAACGGATACAACGTAACGTCGCTCGCGTGGCTGGGGCTAGGGGGCACGCGCTACATGCCAAATGCGACGGGTCGCGGCTTATCTGCCTCCAAAGATGAAGTCCACAAAGGTGATGATGGACATATAATGATGGTGATCAAGCTTTAAACTTGGAAAAGAAGAAAAAAATGGACTCAAGACAAAGGTATATTTGATAGGACCATTTTATTTTAGTGGTCAATACACTATAGAAAGGGTGACCACATTTAAGATAGATAACCGTACTATCAAGATAGGAGAATCTCGGTTAAAGCGGTTATCAAGTGCCACTGGCTAGAGTCATTTGTGCATTCGCATTAGAACCTAGTGTGCTAACTTAACTCCTTTGAAAATGATTTGAAAATATGCTAACACACGTGCATAATGGTGATACATAAGGTGGTTAGCACTTGAGAGCAAGGGTGAAGAAGTTAGAAATTGAAAAGAAGGAAGGAGAAGGGGACCGAACCCTGTGTGGGTTTGGACCGGACCCTAGAAAAGGTGAGTCCGGTCCTGTCTTCAGCTAGGCTGAGCATAGAGAGGGTCGCTCCGGACATTGGCTCTCGGCGCGTCCAGACAGTGCATGTCGAGTCCGGTCCTAGGGACCTAGGGGTGATGCTGCTCCGGACCATCTCGGTGGAGTCCGTATGGACGTGCGGTGCATAGCAGAGAGCAGCGTGGTGAGACACCGGCTACGGACTTAGCCGCGTGGCTGGTCCGGTGCTAGGACGTGGGGTCCTGTTGTGGCGCGGAGCGAGCAGGCAGACACGCGACATGTCGGTGTTCATGGGCGCTGGGACCGAACCTTGGGAATCGGTCTGAAGGCAGGGTCTAGACCGCGTCTGGAGGCTTTTTGCCCTCTCTGTTCCTATTTGTTTCACTTCGGACCGAGGGCGCATGTTGGTCCGGATGGGGCTCGATGAGTCCGGTCCGGAGCTCCTTGACTGCGCATGATTTTCACAACTGTTATAGATGAGCGGATGACGTTGAACGAGGTGACACATGGCAACATCAGGGGGTCCGGACCTTCACTATTCATGGTCTGGAGCCTGGGTCCAGAGCCCCTCCCTGAGGGCATAATGACTATAACTTTGTTGGGGCTCTACAAATAGAGCTTGGTCGGTTTTGGCACACTCTCTTGGTTATTCTTACATATGATAGCATCCTTTGAGCTGATGCAAACATTTCCCACTCGTTCTCTTGCTTGGTTGTGCATCCTAAGTGAGTTGGGAGTGATCCAAAGTACATTTCCTTGAGTGATTGCATCTAGTGGCACTTGTGGATCGATTTGCTGCAGTTTTCTTGTTACTCTTAGCGTTTGTCGACGCCTAGATGGCTTGAAGCAACGAGGATCATTGAGTGGAGGGTAGTGTTTGTCTCCGGCTCTGATCGTGGTGATTGTGAGGGGTTCTTGTGCCTTCCCTGTGGGAGATCACGAAAGGCTACTCTAGTAGATTGCTTGTGGCTTGTGGATCCCCATCTTATGTTGGTTGTGCGGCACCCGGTTGCGGGATAGGCGTGTGATGCCTATTAACGCAAGAACCTCTAAGTGGATGAATCGCCACAACGGGGACTAGCTTGCCAGCAAGCAAGTGAACCTCGATAAAAAAATCATTGTGTCATCTTGTCTCTGAGGAATTCATTAGTATTTATTGTGATTGGTCTCTTGTTAGCTCGGTATATCGACCCCTAGCACTTGTATTTACTTTCCTAGCACTTGTGTAGTGTTAGTTGTAGCTAGTGAGTAGTGTAGCTTAATTAGTTGTAATTACTTTTGCTAGATTGCTCACTAGTGGTAGAATTAGTGACATAGCCATTGAGTGTAACTAGAGATCATAGCATACTAGACTTGTGGATAGGTGGCTTGCAATATTTGTAGTACTAGCGCAAAACTCGTATTATGCCATTTAGTGATCTAGCCATTTGTCTTAGTGTTGTTGTAGAAAATTTTTATAGGCTATTCACCCCCTCTAGCCATTTAGAACCTTTCAGAGATCCCATGAGGTATATGGACCAAGTCTCTCCCTAAAAGAGGCCCAACTAGTAGCTAGAGTAGTGTCATTTAAAATCTAACCTCACCAAGGTGTCACTTGTAAATAATCATTTGTCTATATAAATGCCCAAGAGCATGAGGCAAGCACTCATTTCCACTTATTCAAAACCCTAGTATGTCCTCTCTCTCCTCCCTCTCTTGTAACACCCTAGTGTCAAGCATTGCATTTAGCACTTGCATTTCATGAGAACAAGCATCATTCAAGCATTCATGGGCATGAGCATAAGAAGTTTTATCTCATTCACTTTATCTTTATCACATGTGATGTTGCTTATATACATACATATGCTTTTGATCATGGGTGACCAAAGTGAGAAATGGTTGTGAGGTCACAAAAACACCTTAGGCATACTTAGGAGGGTACATGAAACAAGTTTGGTATTCATGACATGGACCAAAACAACCCCCAAGTCATAGTTATTCTAGAAACTCCAATCTTCATGATCCTACTTTGACTAAAGTTGAATTATAGCATAGAGTGTTTGCATGGTAGTGCACCCTTAAGCAAAGTTGTAGTACTTGACTAGAGTAACAACTTTCATTTTTGGGGAAAGACCTAATTCAATGCCTAACATAGTCCAAAACAGCTCCAAAGTAGCAAAGAAATACTATTTTTGGACTTGGAGAATTTGGTAAGTCTTAAAGTCATTTATAGTTTCAATGTGCCTCACTTGGGAGCTTTGTAACTTGCTAACCATTGAGAATTAGATGATGGTTCCTAAATCAAAGTTGGAGATCTCACATAGCTCTACAACTTTCACTAATATAGTTTTTGCTAATTACGAACGGATTAGGAGATAGAGGTGGAGGAAGATGCGCTGTCAGATGGCCTCATGGCCACGAACGTCGTGCGCGTCGTGGCTGACCAGCGCAGGCTGCTTGCGCCGCGTGGCGGCCGTACGCTGACGTTGTCCTGGCTGGTCGGGCCAAAGGGGAGTAATGAGGGAGGCGACGTTGCTGCTCCCTCCATTTCTCGCTCTCTCACCCTCGCTTTGCTTCTCTCTCGCCCGCAAATGAAATCGAGCACCGTCGCCATCGTCGTTGTGAGCTTCACCAAGCTCACACGTAGCCGTCACCACTCCATTTCCAAATCGCTCGCACCAATAGCTCTGCCTTGCTCCGTTCTACCACCTCAACCCAGTAGAGCTGCTGTTCAAGCCCAAGATAAAGGCCTACGGCCGTTTCCACTACCGCGACATCATCGAAGCACCACTGCGCTCTCAGCTCGCTGTGGCCAGGCCACTTCACTACATCTCTCGCCTTCCTATCGTTCTTTCTGTAGTTGCCTTTGGTCACAGTTGCTTAGGCTGGAGCTAGGGTTGATGCTACTACACCGTCATGTGGGAATGCACCGCCGCTCCTGCCATGCCCGCCATGGCCATGAGCTCAAGCTCACCGTGGCCAGCAGTCCCTAGGTCTCGCCATCTCCCGCTCAAAGATGTTTGTATGTAGCCACGAATGCTAGCTCCTACCTCGAAGATGGAGACCCACCGCTCGCCGCTGGTTCACCGGAACAGCAAGCACCACCGTCATGCACTGGGCGCCACCGTGCCGCCATGCACGTAGTCAGGTTTCCCCACTGCTTCATCGTGGCTAGATCTTGCTCTAGAGCTGTGCTAGGGCACCGTAGAGGTAGGGCCGTACTCGCCAGAGCCTGCCATGGCCGGAGATAGCCGATGCGTGTAACCCCCCTGGTGTTATGAGCTCGTTTAGCACCGCGATTTAGGCCTAAGAAAAATTTCTGAAATGAGTTTCTTGGGTTTTTAAATTTAAAACGGACTTGAGGCGATAAGCGAATTCTGTGTGACTTAATTTTGTGCTCGAACAAACGCCCAAGTTAAATTACTCAGTGCGTAAAAATATCTAGGAATGTCGAACGACGATGCTAGCGAACAGGTTGTCCTGTTAGATTAAGCATGAAAAACAACTTTTATAAATAAAATAAAATCCATTAATAAGTAGAACGATATAAATATATGTACTCACGGGTTTATTTTGTTAAGCACATAACAGACAAATAGTAGCGTAGCAGCTTCATTTACTTTTCCTAGCATGGTGTTCAGCGTACTCGCCTTGCTTTGCAGTTAGTCACCGTCTCGTCTTCCGTCGTGGCTCTGCACCCCGGTGCGTCGTTTTGTCTACGTCACTGTCCTTCACTCCTGTCGCGGTGTCGCTGCTCCCTCTCCCTCGCGCCCTTTCTCAGAGAGCGTCTTAATGAAAGTTGGCCTGGCTGCTATGGCTCTACTTGTCTCTGCTGCTGTGGTCTCATCCTTGCCTGCCTTTGCTGTCTGCCTCTATCTTGTCTCTGCCCATTTCCGTAGAGCCGAGAAGCCGATGTGTCTGCGCCTGCTTGTGTGCCATCTCTGTCGCATAGGGGCATCTATAAATGAGCACGTGGTGCTGCCTTCCCTGCCCTCTCCATGTCCTTTCGCGTTCCATGTGCATGCAGGCGAGCAGCTGACGGCCACACTACGTCGTCCTTCCCTGTCCCCCCCACGTCGCGTCTATGAAATTGGGGCGAGCCGGCACACAGTCTCCTTGCTTTTCCTCTTTCTTGTCTGCCTTGCCTCTGTTTGGCCGAGCACCCATCGTGGCTGTGGTGGCGTCGCCTAGTGTTCGTGTGTGCCCGTGCGTGCCCCCACGGCCGCGCTGGAAGCAGTCCAGTTCTTGCTCTCCCTCCCTGCTCCGCTGGACTACCGCCTTCCGTGCGCCCGTGCCGACGCCGCTTCCTGACCACCCGCGCCACCAGCTCCCCCTTCCTCTTCCTCCTAGCACCGCGCCTCCTGTTCACCGGTTCATCCGTGCCGTGCCATGGCCGGCCATCTCCCTTGGCCGAGTCCGGCACACCACTTCCCCGCTTCTGTCTCCACCGCTGGCGCACCTCCTCCACTACCGCAGTCACGTCCGCTCCAGCGCCGCTGTGCGCGTGAGCTTCTCGGCCCATGCGGGGCCTGCTGCTCCATGGCCCCGCCGCCGCTGACGGCTTACCTGCCGCGATGGCCGCCGTGTGTGCCTCGGACCGTACCTTTTCCTCCTCACGTGCGCGTGCCGCCGCTACGCCTGGAGCGTCGTCCCTCCACACCTGCGTTGGACCTCTGTCTCCTCAACGTGCCCCCTGCCAAGTGCGTCCTCCATGGTCCATGCATCGTGGCCATGCCGGTGCTCCACCGTCTCCGCGCCGCGGCCAGGCGAACCCGGTAGTAGCCGTGCACATCCTCGCACGGGCTCCCAGGCACCTCGTCGGTGGATTTCCCGCCACCACCGTGCTCCTCTGCTCCGTGCACTCTGATCCTAGGAAGGAAGGTGAGATGGTGAGAATCCAAGAAGAAATGTTATACAGGGTCCTTACTGCGATATACGTGACTCATCGGAATAGTGCCAATGTCCTGCGGGTTGATTTAAGTAAAGTACGAGGGCCTCGGTGCAAATTGGCGTCGTCGTTGTCTGGCCCTGGCCATGTGGGCCGACCTGCTCGCCACGCCGCATGTGGGTCGTCTACCTGCCTGCCGCTGGGCTAGCCAGACATTGCCGCACTGTTGGGCCTCCGCTCGCGCCGTGCGCATGCCCTGCCCCATCTAGGCCGCCAGCGTCGCTTGGGCCCTGCTCGCCCGTCTGGGCCGGTCCCGTGCTCGCCTGGCTGGGTCACTGACTGCCGCGCCTAGGTCGTGCATGCCACGCCCTGCCTGGGCTGCTCTGACCGCTGGGCCGATTTGATGACTGTTGTCCCTTCAGTTTGTACAGCGGTCGCTAATTTAGTTTGGGGAAGAAACTTGTAAAATCAATATAAAATTGTGTAGTTGTTCAAAAATTATGAAACCAGTTTTGTTAGTCTCATAAAATCATGATCTACCTGTTAGTATATTTTGTTCACATAGTTTGATAATATTTTTGGAAACTATATAATTAATTTAAGGTACTTAATATTGTAAAAATATAAACTTATAGGAATTGTTGTGATAAATTGGTAATAGTGTTGGATCTAAATTTTTTACAGTAGGTCGCTAGAAATATTAGGTACTCATTGTAATTGTTGTAACTCCAGGATAATTAGTTTGCTAGATAGATAATGGTGTCCTATTTTAAATAAAGATTAAATTGATAGAACGGGATAAAAAAATAATTTGAGTTTGTATAACTAAAACTTTGGTTGGGAAGTAACGCCTGATTCGACAACATGGATACGTAGACTAGCGCGTCAGAACCACCTTATTAGCTTGTGAGACGTAATCGGATTTCTAAGCATTTTGGCTGTCGTCGATTATTTACATCTATGCATTTGCATCAATGCATATCATATATGTACGATGATGGATCAACGGATCAATTGAAGGATGATTAGGAATACGAAGGTGGTGTAATGGTATTCTCTCTAGGAGATGATGCGATGGGCTTTCTATCCAGTTGATGGTGGATGATCTGAAGATGCAGATACTAACTTTTTAATATATCTTACCCAGGCTAGCTCCGGTGCATAACCCCTACTTTTCTACAGTTTAAATTATATTTGTGCATTAAGTTTTAAGGAGTTGAATGAAACCCACTTGCATATATATATATATATATATATATCTTTATCCTATGAGTCTTACTAGTATGACAGGATCGTGTAGATTGCTATGCTACAGGACTCCGGTAGAAGTCGAGTGATGGTTGTCACTCGCGAGAGATAGGAAATATATTATTGGATTATTATCACTTGGAATATATAAAAATGGTGGAAAGAAAAATGGTGACCGGGCACGGATATGGTTTGGGTATTGGTGGGTGTAAGGGGTTGTGTTGCCGTAGACGCGAGACATAGCTTGGTTACACTGCTTTCTCTATCTGTATCGGTTAAGGACCGATCATTGCAATGGATGCTAGGCAAGTCACAGATCTATTATCCCGATCACATACTTGTGTATGGGTGCTTGGAAGACTTGTTGCTCTCTTGTCGTGGATTCGGCTCTTTCCGGACCGACTGTCTTGGTGGTTTTTGGGTTAGGAGGTCCTTGCACCGCACTGAGTCTGGGACTCAGGGGCAGGGGCTTGGAGTCCTAGTTTGGACGGGGACCTGGACACCAAGGACAGGAGGGTAATGGGTTGGTCCTGCTTGTGTCGGGGGTACAAGTGGGGCGTGTGTTTTCGAGGTACCTAGCTGGGGACATTGATTCGCGAATCGCTGCCGAGTCGGTGCGACTTGTCTTAACTCTAGCACCGTAGTAAGAACTAGAAGATGAAAGATGAAAGATGGAAAAAGAAAATCTGATTGCTTACCACCTACTTGAAAGTAGCACATGTGCTTACATAGAATGGTTAGTTAATGAGCTAATGCACTGCTAATAGAAATCGAAGATAAGGACGCACGCTTAGTAATGCTTCCTGCAAATGACATAAACCCACAAGCTAAATAGTCTTGCATATCCTTGGAGTTTTTTCTTTCCTCCTGTCGAATAAGTCTTGTTGAGTACAATTGAGTACTCAAGGTTTTATTCCCCCTGTTGCAGGTGATAGGTGGAGGCTAGAGCAGACCTTTGTGTGTGGATTCCTCCTGATGGGCTAACGAGGATTCCTTTATGCTGCGATCATAGTTGTTATTTATAACTTTCACCAAATACTTTTATAAATGAAAGTTTCATAATCTGTTGTCGTAGTTTATATATCAATACTTCATCATGTCATGATTAGATATTTCTTTCCGCTGAAATGCTGATCACATGTTTATATTCCGTTGTTCAATTAAATTGTTTATAACTCTGATAATATAATTATATTCCACTATTATAATAATAAATATTATACTCTGATGTTGTATTAAAAGTGATGTAAGAAATGGTTTAGAATGATGTAAGCTTTATCCTCTCATTTGTGATCCTGATGGTAAAAGTGTGGATTTTTTGGGTTCTCCCTTGGGTGTGCCCGACGGAACCGAGTAATTTAGTGTTCTCCCCTAAGTGCTTAGTGTCTAATGGAAGACAAGCACTCTTGATAGGCATTAGATTAGACGGTTCTGCCACAGTACGCCACCGCGCGACCACTGCCGTCCGCCATGCCCGCCGGTGAGCTTGCTCCGGTGAGCTGCCGACCCAACCTAGGGTACCTCTGGGTACGGGTTGACGTGAGGATCACGACGGAGGTAACCTCGTCGCTGGAGACCTCATCGACGGTGAGTTATCACCGGTCAACCTCCATCCTCTGTTTCTGTTTCGCTGACGAGCGGGCCCCGTTGACCGCGGGCCCCATCTGTCAGCAAGTGTGTTCTTTGATTTTCTTATTTTTTTCATAGATTTGAATATATATTTTAAAAATTCATATCTTAAGTTAGGAGTGTCCAAATAGAGTGAACCAAATTTTGTAGGATTCATCATAAAGTGTACTATTTTATAAAAATATGAAACCTACTATTTGTAATATTTTTCTAGAAGAATTAAATTGAGCTAGATAAGTGCTTTTAAAGTAGTTTATATCTTATAAAATGCATAACTAGAGCTAGGAAAGTGATAAAATTATAATTCTAATTTTGTTGATCTTGTGTTGACATGCTCTAGCTAAGAAAAATACTAAACCTACAATAAGCATACTTGGTATATAGTCTTCCTATTTAATCTTAAATAATTGCTAGTGTCTAGTGAAAAAATGGGGTAAAAATACATAACTAATGATCATGCAAATTTTTACACAGTGATATGGTGCTAGAATGAATGTGAAAAAATAGAAAATCTGTTGTTTGACACTTTTCACTAGGCTAAATTATTTTTGCTAAAATAAGCCTATGCAACTTGTTATTTTTATAGAGATGGCCATACTTATTCAAATGACATGAAATTTGTACAATAGACTTTTGGGGATATATGTAGGTACTGTAATTTTCTCATAATTTACTGTTCATTTTGATATATTTTCCTTATTTCGCCTTAGTGTCCGAATAAATTAATAAATGCATCTAAATAATTTATTTGTGATTGACCATTATATTTTCTAAAGTGTATATGGTGTCTATGAACTATTGATACCATTGGTTGTACCTAAATTTAATTGCTTGTATGCAGTGAAATATTAATTGCTCTATAATTTAATTTTAGTGACTGTTTTGAACAATTTCTGTTGTTAAGTAAATTGCATGGGAAAAATGATGGTTGCTGTGAATCTTGTCAATAACAAAGTTGTAGATAACTTACTTATATTGCTTTTGTCAAATTTTCATGGAAATAGGCCAAATGGTTTGAGAGTTATAGCTGTTAGAAGTTGGTCTGCAAAAATGCTTATTCTCTGGAATTTCTGGATAGATCTGGGAAATTGCTTTGTTTGAACTTAATAGCCATTGAATCATCTTGAGATGACTACAAGAAAGTTGTATGCAGTTTTATAAGCTTTCTAGAAAGTCTAAGATCATAGTATTTGGTTGAGTAGAGCTCTAGATATGGCCAAAATATGTAGCTATTGTTTACAATAGGAAAGGACTAAGTCAATTATAGTTGTTTATCTTATGTGATGCTTGTGTAGATGCTTAGGATAATTGAGATTAGTTGTTAGCCGTAGGTTCTAAGCCTCTTACTAAAGATGAACAACTTTACCTTAGGTTACTAGAACTTGGTGAGTGTATGTTTCTTGCACTATAGAAGAGATATGCACCTACTCAGTAAAGATTAGCTAGAAGAAAGTTATACATTTACTTGGTCAACGGATGTTAAACTTATCATACATCTTGTGGATAACCATGCTCATGCGTATATAATTTATCATCTCATCTCATCTCTTATGCATTCATGATACTCATTTGTGCATATGCATGCAATAGGTTCCCCGGAAGGAGTGACTCTACTCGAGTTTGAACCCGAGCATCAGGAGGAGCAACAGGCAACCCAGGAGCAGGAGGTTCAGACGGAAGGTGTCAACGTGGAAGATCTTCCTGAGTGTCCTAACCACCAACCTTCCTTATTCTTGAAAGGCAAGCTCCGAAGCATTATAAGCCACCTATGTTTTTACAAATATCAGTTGCATCCTTTATGTTTGATGCATTAGGTTATAGGAGTTGATTGGAAACACTTGCTGCATTTATTTTCTTGTCCAGATAAATATATCTTGAATCCTTTGTATGTTCAGGATCGAATATATGCTAAGCTATGCTTAGTCCGGTAGAAGTCGGGTGATTTCCTATCACCTGTAAGATATAGGTAGATATCTGACCACGGTTGGCTATAATTGCTATCATGAAAATAACCATGTGTTGATGAATAAAAAGGAGACCAGGCGGAATTGCGATAGAGAAGCAACAAGGCATGGAGGTCTTGGTGCCTATTTATCCTAGTCTGTGTCGGTTAAGGACCGATTCGCTGTACGTCCTCATATCATGTTGAACTTATGTCGAGCACTTAGTTGGTCGGATAAGTCGTTCCGACCGTGAAGCCGAGTAGCTCAACTCAGGCCGAGACCCGATAAGTGAAAGTGCGCACACTAGAGACAGTAAGGATGTGTGGGGAGCCAGTGGCGTGAGTCAAAGGGCAGGCCGGACCTGAACTTCCTAGTAGTCTGGTAGTATCCCTGAGGGTGCGGCGCTGATCGGACCCGCGACTATACCTGAATATTACCAAAGGTGACCTGACGTGACCCCGATAGGGAAGTTTGGGTTTAAGTTAGGAATAACTCTCCAGCTGGTTGGAATCGATTCGAGTCGTCGTCTCTCTCGGATAGTGAGAACTTGACTGAGCAGCGATAACATAGCATTAATTGATGGAACATAATGGTTATGATGATGCTCAAATTATTACACCGGATATGGTTACTAATGCTTGTTAGCTTAATCAAGTGATTGCTCTAGTACATGTGATAATCTAGAGATGCTTAATTGAATAGATATTCAAATTAATGCTAGAGGTACTAAATCTCTAAGTTATGTTACTTAAGCTTTTATGCAAAATGTTGTCAAGCTAACTCCACTAATAAAGCCTTGCATACTCCTTGGCGTCATATTATTTCTAGTTTATAACGGGTAAGTCTAGCTGAGTACATTCTCGTACTCAAGGTTTATTCCCTCTTGTTGCAGATGACATAATGTATCATGGGTACTGTAAGAACTGCCTTCATCCTGCCATGGATGAGGACTAAACCATGGGGCATGGTACTCCTAAGATATCCTCTCTGTTCTGCTTTTGGTAGAAATGACCGTGGTACTGGCATGCATTTGAACTAAGTGTGATGTTGATGTCAAACTACTTTGCTTCCGCAATTTAAACTTGGTTTGTAATAACTATGTGAACTCCGATGTATGTGAGATATTTGTAAACTATGATGTAACATGTGACTGGTTATGTTGAATCATGTATGATCTTAGTTTATATGTTGGTTTATTTGAGATCCTTCATGATTTCATTGGACTACCGGGTTTATATGGGTTCAAGTATGATAATTTGATCACTTCGGTGATTGCTATTGTACTTGTGCTCTTATAAATTGGACGGTTCTGTTACATCTCTCTTGTTTAGAACCGCCGGTTCCAATATAATAGACTTAGAAACATATTCCCCTAAATATTCTACATGTATTTGAGTATTTATTCATAAATTTTTTTGTCTAGTTAAATGTTTTTGTGCATAATTTTTTAATAATTTTTATGTTTTCTAAACAACAAAAAATGAATAGCTTCTGCTACAGCTCGTTATAGCTTTCTATAGCTTTTGAAGGTCACCGCTAAATATCATAGCCCGCTTTTTAAAACATTGCAACTAAGGGATGACAAAAAAATGTTGGTGCTATTGAGACATGTGCAATAGGGGTGCTCGCACAATATTCAACTCTGTTCGCAGCATGTAGGCACATATGCTCTTGAAGCCATTGAGATGGCTCTTAGAGACAAATTGCCAGATGCCCAAGGAAGAGCTGAAGGGGAAGGTCTAAAACCAGCCGTCGACAACACATCAGAAGTTGTGGGTACGTTTGCTGCGTCTCTGAGGCCTTGTATGCAAGTCATCAACGCATTACAAGGGATTCCACCCACTATTCAATTTACATTCGATTATTGTCATGAGAAGATGTTCATCACCAAAACTGCCGTAGACTCTGAGTTTCTGATCCACTGATGTGTGCTCATGAGGCCTCTGATGCTTCTGTGGTCTCTAGTGCTCATGTGGCTTGTGGGTTGCCGTTGCTAGTTGGATGGTAGTGTCCTTGACCTGGTTGGAGATCGGTTGCTTTCAACTATTAACTATTAGTAGACTTGTTGTTGATACCTTTTGAGAATCATTTAGTTTATTAGTTGTTCTAATGCACTCTCAGTGATCATTTGGTCTAGTTTAAGTTGTAACATACTCTCAGTTAATCATTCGATTTAGTTTAAGTTGTAACGCACTCTCAGGTGTATTTGACTAGTTGTTTCCTTGTTGATACTTCATCTTTAAGTTATCATCATGTCATGGTTGTGGTTTGAGGCAAGGTGACCCACTATCTGATCCAGAATGTCGTTCCTCCTTGACATGGAGTACATCGTTGGCATGATCCAGCTGCCTGACCAGTTGGGACTGTTCGCTCAATTGGGTGGCCTTTGGATCAAGCAGCAGATTTAAAACTATATGCGAACGACCTTGTAACAATCATTTTTATCCCCGTTAAACAAGACAATGTCCCTATTCAGATCATTTTGTAGTATTCTAAAGATGCAACAGACCTTGCTACAAATCTGATAAAGTGCCACATGACGCCAATGAGATGCGAAGAGGAGTGTATATTCAGATCGCTTCAAATTGTTGAATTCCCATGCAAACACTTGAATTCCCTAGACAGTGCACATGCCCTGTAAGACCCACCATTAGTCTATGCAGTCACATAGATCGACGACAATACTACGATGGTCATCTCCTCCTCATGACTAAGCTTATGCTAGGATCCCAATTTAATTATCCATTAGTACTACCTAGCCCCCATCTTGGGTGATGTAACACCCTCGGTGTTAAGCCCTAATTAAAATGCCTAATCATGTCATGAGCATCATAATCATCCTTTATTGCTTCTGGTGGTGTGGTTTAAGTTGTAATTGCACAAAAATGTCACCTAAAAGTTTCTAGCAAATGATAGAGTAATGCTCTCTTGATATTGATTAACCTTGGAAAACAATTTTTATAGAGCAAAAATAATATATAACTTGTGTTGAGTGTTTATATAAATTAGAGTACAAGTTGGGTAGATGATAATGCAACTTTGGTTAACGAAGTTATATGTTGCTTGCTAGTTTATTTAGTTGCCCAAAAATAAATTTAAAACTTCAACTCAGCCTTTTTCTTAGAATAAGTCTGGAAAACTACAGACACTACCATTTTGGCAACCTTGTTCTGCAGATTTTTGCTAAATAAAAGTGGTATGTTCTTGCTCTGTGGTTTGGTCCAAGCTCAGTTCTTTAGCTTAGACTGGTTGTTGGTCCTATTAGGACTCGTTTTGGGCACTAAAAAATTCGCTAAAGAATGCTAAAAACATCCTTTTTCAGCTCTGTTGTTGCTCTAGAACGCAAGCTGACATGGCCAGCTTGGCACCTCCCTATCTCCCTCCCTGGTCAATCTCTAGATGTGATTTTTGTTTCTCTAAGTAGCCCTAGATGTAGAGCACGGCCCCTTTGGTTCAATCTCAACAGAAGCAAAATTTTGTTTTTCGCTCGCTTTAAAAATCGTGCGCTAATTCTGTGTCGGCCTGTTGGCCCTGGTGCACGGTCACTGTGTTCCTGCCGTCGAGCTAACATTGGCTGCTCGCACGCTGCCTCAGCCGAGCGCTAACCTCGCGCCTGCTGCCGCACTTGGCCTCGCTGCCGCCTTGTTGCCCGGCCACTGCCCCGCTCGTAGGCGCGCTGCTTGTCGCTGCCACACGCAGCCATGTGCGCGGAGCTCCTATGCCGTTGGTGCCATCGGTGCTACTACCGCATGTGTGTGTCACGCTGCTGCTGGCCGCTTCGCCTGCGACCTTGCTACCCAGACGAGCCGCTGCTGTGCACGTGAACGCCCCGCCCACGTTGTCGTGCCTCTTTTCCCTCGTTGTCCGTTGACCTGCCGTGCGTCGCTCGATTTTGCATGGCGTGAACATAGGATCTCTTACGCTGGATTGTTTCCTTTGCATGCCGCGATTTTTTCCCCTTTGGCACTCGCGTGTGTCCTCGTTTTTTTGGCCGTTCGCGCTCAATTGTTTCCTTTTGCATGGCGTGTTGGCGTCCTTTTTGCAGGATCGCTAGGCGTTGGCGCATTTTGTTGCCGCACGATTTTAGCGTGGATTCCACGCGATTTTGTGCCAGTGGAGGCGAGCGAGCGAAGGCAAGGAAGGAAGTGGTGCGATTTATTGCTCCTTGTGAAGCGCCGCGATGGGAACCAAAGTGACAGGGGCATTCACGTCAAAACCTGGTTAAAAAACCTTAAATGACTTGATTTGGGTAAACGATACCACCTACTCCCTCCATCCACCGAAGATGTGCGTTTAAGTTTTTCTGAGTTTTTCGGTGTTGATCTCCGTATTCACAGATGATTCCTCGTTATGCATGACGTCCGTTCGATTCTCCCGCGGCGTCTTGAATGCGGGACCACAACATAACGATCGGCTCCACCGCATAGATATCATCACGATTCCACCGCGCACTCCCTTCACAAGCCACACCAATATACCAAGCCGCCCTCGATTATTCTAGCGCCACCACCCCAATCCACTTCGCAAAGAAACATATCCCCGCCCCGGGCCTCGGTTCTCTCACTCCATTCCTCCTCTGTTTACTTTCATTTTTTATAACATGGGTGACTGTATTTGAAAAGAGAATTGAATGAAGAAACACATTCAATAAACTCAATGCCGACAATATGTGATACAAAATACTATAGAAAAGAATGATAATTAGAGGGAAAAACCTTGGCTCACGGGGGAGGAAGACAATGTGATGCCCCCTCCCTCTCTCAGACACACTTCAACATGGTATTGTTCTGACAATCAGATCTTAAACTGCTCACGAAAAGGCTTGAAGCATTTACTTCATTCCTATAGGGCTACACAATTACCAAGGGTGGTAACAACACAACTATCCCTTATAAGGCTGCATTGTTACACCAGTCCACTAAGGTTTGCTAGTGAGTTCTTTTTTTGTATGTCACCAGGTTGCCAACAACGTATATGCACTCATAAGACAAGTGTGTCATCCTCTAATTTGCTCTAACTTCGCTACTGAGTATTAGTTAGCTAATGACTATGGATACACTAGTGGATCAAGCATGAAGCATGCCAACTTGCTAAGGAAATTGCAAGCACAGGTGCAGAGCATACCGGTATACCCTGATGCACCATACAAAAAGGCAGGATCAACAATCAACCAGGAAGCCAGGGACAACGGGCACGCAGCCGCGGACGCACGCGCGAAAGCTCATGGAGGTGAGACGTGAAAACGATGGCTCCTTGGAAAAGGCGGAAAGCGAGGCAATTGTCAGTGCGCGGACAGCCCCACCGTCTCCAACCATACGTGTCTATTCTCCGCCCGACCGCTGAAAGGTCCTAATATGGCTAGAGGGGAGGCGAATAGCCTATTTAAAAATTCACAAATCATCTAGAGCAATTTGATTAGTATGACAAATAGCGAAATGCAAACTTGCTCTAGCTCTACAAGGGTTGCAAGCCACCTATCCAACAATTCTAGTTGCAATGATTACTAGGCACATAACTTGCAATGTTACTACTCACTAAGAGCTCTCAATCTTTCTACTCTAAAGAGCTCCACTAGATGAACTTAAAATAACAAAGCAAGCTCTCAATTCTAATTACACTAAAGAGCTTGCCACAACTAGTTTGCAAGAATATAAATAAGTGAGTAAGGTGATTATACCGCCGTGTAGAGGAGTGAACCAATCACAAGGTGAATATTAAGTCAATCACCGGAAGAATACCAAAGGGCAAGAGACAACCAATTTTTCTCTCGAGGTTCACATGCTTGCCAGCACGCTAGTCCCCGTTGTGTCGACCAACACTTGGTGGTTCGGCGGCTAAGAGGTGTTGCACGAACCTCATCCACATAATTGGACACCGCAAGAACCAACCCATAAGTGAGGTAACTCAATGACATGAGCAATCCACTAGAGTTACCTTTCGACGCTCCACCGGAGAAGGCACAAGACCCCTCACAATCACCACGATCGGAGCCGAAGACAATCACCAACCTCCGCTCAACGATCCTCGCTGCTCCAAGCCGTCTAGGTGGCGGCAATCACCAAGAGAAACAAGTGAATCCCGCAGCGAAATATGAATACCAAGTGCCACTAGATGCAATCACTTAAGCAATGCATGTGACAGAACCGCCCAATTTATACAAGATCAAGTACAGTTGTCCCCGCTAACACATTGACATGCGCATACTTTCACTTATATAAACCCGGTAGTCTGCTGAGTGTCACGAATGACCTCGGTAAATCAACATCACAACTAAGATCGTGTGATTAAGCAAATACACATCACATACGCAGAGTTTCAGCAGAAATAATATTACAATTGGGTTCACAAATAATAGTACAAGTTTGGGTTTTAAAACCAATTACAGAAAACAACATAGCTTTCAAATGATTACATTAATATAAGTTCCAAATACATTGCTAGCATAAGTGACATCCTCTGATAAAAGCATATAGGTGAGAAGTAAATATAGAGTCACCGAGCCCACCGGCGGTTAGCCACCATCTTTCGCAGGCCAAGAACTTCACCTGCAACATGGTGGGATAAACCCTGAGTACTCGAATGTACTCAGCTAGACTTACCCGTCGGAAACCAAAACAAATGACACCAAGGATTATGCAAGGCTTTCTTTAGTGGGCTAGCTGACTCGTTTGCGAAAAGCATAAGCTATCATGAAGAAACCATTTTAAGTACTTTGCATCATCTTTATTATGACCTATCCATCTAGGTAAGCACCTATAATATAGCAATCACTTGATTAACCAATAACATCTAGTTACCAACTTAGATTTAGCATATCCCATACCATCCAGATAACCATCAGTGTTCCATCATAATTACTACGATGCCGTAGCTCGAGTCAAGTGCTCACTATCCAGGAGAGATGGCGATTCAAATCGATTCCTAACCAGCTGGTGATTTATTCCTCACACAAACCACACTCTACGATCAAGTGAGCTACAGATTACCAATGACACTTTCTAAGTAGCCGCAGGATAACAGTCATGGACCGCACTACCCAGGGACCGCTCGATAGCTAGGACGCACCTTGGGCTCACTCTTCGCGTCCCCGTCATACCCCCTTCAGCACCAGTTTGCCAATCCGAGTTTATCCTGGCTCAAATAGTGTCACTAGCTTCGCGGTCAAAAGGTAATTTATTCGGCCAGCTAAATATGAGGCATGCGTTCAATAAGACAAGAGGGACGAGCAACGATCGATCCTTAATCGACACAGACGGAAAACTAACAGCACCCGAGAACCCTGTCTGGTTGCCTCCAACTTTTTCTATCCGGTCTCCAATTATCCATCACACATGGTTAATTCCAGGATATCATTCTTTCCATAGCTAAATTCTCCCAGTAACCACCTATAAAATTCGGTGACTGGAAATCACCGATCGCTATCGGTCTAAGCAAGGCTAAGCAGTTATTCGATCCTGACCTAACAGGGCAAAAAGGTAATAAGATAGGCAAGGATAGTAATAAATGCATCAACAGTGTCAATCAACTCCTACAACTTAATGCAACAATATATAAACTCATATATATAGAAAGAATTGCTTTTATAAAGTAGGAGACTTAGAATGCTCTGGGGCTTGCCTGGGATCCCACACTGAGTCAGTGTTAGTTAGACGACACTCGCTAAGTGAGCATCTCCCGTCCTAGCACTTGTCCAGTCCTTCCACCTTCGGGATAGGTCCACCATACACCGTCTTCGGGTTCGGCTCCAACATCACGTCCTTCACGTGGTTCATCTAGAGCACCTAGATGAGATGCAAGATGCAAGTGCATGAATATGAAGAATGGTAATACAAGATGCATCACATAAGCATTCAAGACAAACACAAGATCATGCAAGACATAGACACCAATAGCTATTTAACTAACATCACACAACTAACTATAGAGAGCAAGCACATCAAGCATGACACAAGTTTAACAAGGTCACAAGTATCATAACTTGACCATCAACAAGGGCATAAGCCACACCTAGCAACACATGGAGTAAACAACCACAACTAGCATATGTCTATTTCTGGACTGGAAACAATAGCTTAATGTTTGGATCATAACTAGAGTTATACAACTCCGATAGCCATGCAACAAGACATTCAGGAAAGCTTATGAAATTCTCTACATTTCATCTATAACCATCACAGCATGATTCACAAGTTAAGTGGGTCGAAATTATATATTTACAGAAACTGGTCTAAACAAGACAGAGAGCAATCAATTCTGTAACCCAACTTTAAACAGCTGTAACTCTTAAACTACTTGGCCAAATGACACCAAATTTTAACAAAAGCTAGATACATAAATTATCTACAACTTTTGTATAAACAAGTTTCACAACAAAGCACATTATCATGAAGAACTTTCCTAAGTTTCTAGATCTGTCCATAAACCACATCGGCAAGAAAATAATTATTAACTTATGTTGCAAACACATAATTGGGCAAAACCAACTTTACCAACATTTCACACATGACTAAAGAACACCAGAAAGCATGGTGCTCACCTCTAAATAAATTTTCATAAAGCATTTCTTAATTTATTTAGACATCAAGGTGTATTTATGAACATATACCAAAAATGCACAATAAATTCTACAAAAATTACAGTAGCTCACATATACTCTCAATAGTCTACTGTACAAATTTCATACTATTTGCATAAGTATAGCTGCCTCTATGAAAAAGACAATTTGCTATTGTAAGAAATCATGTGAGAGTGACCTAAACCAATAACTCACTCACACTTCATCCAATACTCATGAAATTTTTACCACACATCAACTAACACATGGGTAGCATGCCACAAAAATTTCACTTCATTTGGAGTCCTACATCTGTAGTTATGAAAAAGGATAAATACAACTAGCATTAAAACCCTAACTGAACAAACCCATTTTTACAGCTAAAACTTTAAATTAAAACATGCCATATTATAGATCTACTGCATAGAAAATTTCACAAAGATTCCAAAAAGTCCTCATTTGTTATTTTACGATTTTTCTATGATTTTATACGAATTTCCAAAGTTCCAGCCGATTTAAAACAAATAGATCCAAAAGGCACTATTCATATGAGTCACAGACTATGCAGTTAGGCCCTCCCTTTTCAACGAATTTCAGCGCGAGATCCTCGACGCGAACATGAACAGAGGAGGCACTGGAGCTTGTCGATGTTGGTCGGAGGAGACTCGTCGGCGGCGAGGGAGTGGAGGCGGAGCACCAGGAGGTTGGCGCGCACCGATGCATGGCTCCAGCACGGCCCGCGGTGGCCTGTGGCTTGCTAGCCGCGTGAGCAGGCGGCACTGGCGGTAGCGGCGGTAGCGGCTTCCGCGGCGAGGGGGTGCTTGGGAAAGGAGCTGGGGAGGAGCGGCGTGACTTAGGGGAGGAGCAGAGGATGGTGAGTCAGGGTGGAGGAAGACAAGAAGGGAGCGGCGGTGGTGAGCTCCGCTCGTTTGCCATGGCGGACGTGCTCAGGCGCCGACGGAGAATGAGAGAGGAGACACAGAGCGAGAGGAAGAATGGGAGATCGGCGAGTGCTCGGGTCTCTAAATCGACGCAGGCGAAGGCAGGGGCGCGGACACGCGGAGGGCATGCGGCGGCAGCTCACTACCATGGTGGGGGGAGGTGGCGAGCAGCGGGCGCACCGAGGGCCACGCGGCGCGAGCACTCTATTGCAGCTGCGATTCAAATTTCCAATACCACCTCAAACGTACAACTGAAACTCCATTTTCCTCCCATCATATCTCCTAAACAGATCTATTATTTGATCAACCGATTGCATCGTTGCGTAGAGCTACGTGTGTACTACAATATTGCTTAAAGGAGTCTCATCTAATTCTCAATGATTTCCAAACTATAATTCGCTAAAGGTAGGTACACGAAAACTGAAAAACAAATTTCAGTCATCCCAGACTTAGCCGATTTTCGAGGTTTCAAAACAGCACTGAGTTCAATCTTTGGGCCTCGGGTAGACTTGCTTCAAAGCTGATCTAGCTCTTGGTCCAAAAACAAAGTTTGTTCTACACCACTCAAACTTAAACTTTTGTTTAGGTTCCACTACCATGCAAACCCTCTAAGCCACAGTTCAACCCAAGTCAAAATAGCATCGCGGTAACGCTTAAATCTGAGTTTTAGACCGATTGATGTATTTTCTTGACATTTGCCCAACATGAACCTTTCATGACTTTTGTTGTAGAGTTTATCTAGAGTCATTTGGGCAAGGTTGCAAGGTTTGGTTGATGATCTATAATTCCATTCACTTAATAAAGCAATCCAAGAAAGATTATAACTTATCATTTCATGTGACTTTTTTATTCCAAACTTTACGAAACTTTTCCAATCATTCATGTGGGTGGAAATTGATGTGAGACACATGAAATAAGCACCTTCAACATTACTTAGGTAAATATCCAAAAAAGGGCCAATATGCAAGCAAAGGTGTGTTGCCCGAGTTTAAGTTGGAGCTCACTCTTGTAGATTTGATCTAAACACCTTCATCACCACTTAACATGCCATGTTTGAGTTCAAACCCATTGCTTAACTGGTGACAAACACTTGGGGTGTTACAATGCACTTGGATTCTCTCCCAATCTCACAATAATGATGGATCAATGATGGAGAGGAGTGGGAGGGCTTTAGCTAAGCTCACAAGGTTGCTATGTCAATGCAAATGGCCAAGAGAGTGAGCTTGAGACAGCCATGGGGCTTAAATAGAAGCTCCCACAAAATAAAGCCGTTATACCCCTTCAGTGGGCACAACACGGGGTGATCGGACGCTCCGGTTAGTTTGACCAGAAGCAGGACCCCAGCGTCCGGCCGCCCGATGCTTGCCATGTGTCATCGGCTTCAAACGCTGATCGCCCGATCTCAACGGTCAAGTGATGACCGGACGTGTCAGTTAGAAAATGACCGGACGCAGGATCCCAGCATCCGGTCATTTCCAGTAAGGTTCCAAACACGAAATTTCACGACCGGACGCGTCCGGTCATGCTCGACCGAACTCACCCGGCGTCCGATCACTCAACGTTTCCTCTGTGCGCCTCACGTCAGCGTACGTCAGCACTGACCGGACTTAGACCATGAGCGTCCAGTCAGTTTACACGCCAGCGTCCAGTCACAAGACCGAGACTGTGTGCTTACTGCTGTCACTGACCGGACTCTGAACCCAGCGTCCGGTCACTGCACCACCAGCGTCCGGTCACTCTGTGAACCCCTGTCTTTTCTGTATAGGGCACCGGTGAAGTTTCTAACTGTTGCTTAAATGTGTCAACCACCAAGTGTATCACCTTGTGCACATGTGTTAGCATATTTTCACAAATGTTTTCAAGGGTGTTAGCACTCCACTAGATCCTAAATGCATATGCAATGAGTTAGAGCATCTAGCGGCACTTTGATAACCACATTTCAATATGAGGTTCACCCCTCTTAATAGTATGGCTATCTAACCTAAATGTGATCACACTCGCTAAGTGTCTTGATCACCGAAACAAAATGGCTCCTACTATTTATACCTTTGTCTTGAGCCTTTTGTTTTTCTCTTTCTTCTTTTTAAGTTCAAGTATTTGATCATCACCATGCCATCACCGTCGTCATGATCTTCGCCATTGCATCATCACTTGGAGTAGTACTACCTATCTCATAATCACTTTGATAAACTAGGTTAGCACTTAGGATTTCATCAATTAACCAAAACCAAACTAGAGTTTTCAATCTCCCCCATTTTGGTAATTGATGACAACCCTTACACAAAGATATGAATTGAGATTTAATTGAATCCACGTTACTTGCCCAAGCATATTTACCATATGTAAAAGAATATGGACAAGTTTCATAAACTCCAAATGATAGCAATTGCTCCCCCTACATATGTGCTAAGAGTTTGGATTGTAGCTTGCACATATGCTTAGATAGGAAATATATAAGACAATTTCTACCATATGATGCTAAGGTATAAGAGATGGACCTTTGAAGCGTGATACCAATCGGAGTGCACCAATATATCATCCTTAGCACCGTTAGTAACTATACATACACAAAAACTAGAATAGCTCATGAGATCAACATTACAAGCAAGGGTCTAGTTTTCATTAAATGAACATAAGTCTAGTTACTTTAGCCTATGCATGGATATTGAAATTTAGGACTTGTGCCATGAAAGCAAATATATGAGCTTGCTCCCCCTACTTGTGTGCATTTTTTATGATCCCCTTACAATATCATTGTTATTTCATTTCATTTGTTTGCTCCTTCTATCTTACTATTTTTGTGAATTTCTCCCCCTTTGTCAACAATTAGCATAAAAGGTGAGCTCAAATTATAGATAGGTTGGGGTGAAACCATGTGTAATGAGGATCATTTTCTCAATTTGGTTCAATCTAGATTACTTACAAAAGATATTTCACTTGGTTTGATCCCAGGACAAGCTTCTTCACACCTCCAAATATGGGTTATCTTGTACCATGTTGAGTTAAACACTTGTAGCTTATTTTCTAGATCAAACACTAGGTTTACAAGCCCACAAACATGTCATATGCTATCACTAGATCATTTCAAACATACAAGCAATAGTGGTACCATATAAGCATCAAATTCATTTGATTTTAATGAATGAGCCTAGGACATGATAGGAATGACTAGATGCACTAAACAAGTCCTTAGCAATAGATGGATGACATGTCAATCAACTTTACCTTGCTTTGCTCGAAGGAGAGACATGTCATATAATATGGGGTGCATCAACACATAATGGAGAAGTCAAGTATGTTCAATTCATTTCTTAGCTTGCAAAACCTCTTTTCATCAAGTGGCTTGGTGAAGATATCGGCAAGTTGATCTTCGGTGCCCACACTCTCAATGCAAATGTCCCCTTTTTGTTGGTGATCTCTTATGAAATGATGGCGGACATCAATATACTTTGTTCTTGAATGTTGAACTGGGTTGTTGGTGAGCTTTACGACACTCTCATTGTCACATAGCAATGGCACTTGCTTGAATTTAATTCCAAAGTCACTCAAGGTAGCCTTCATCCAAAGTAATTGAGTACAACAACTACCGGAGGAAATGTACTCCGCTTCGGCGGTTGAAAGTGCTACACTATTTTTCTTCTTTGATAACCAAGACACAAGTGATCTTCCCAATAGTTCACATGTGCCTGATGTGCTCTTTCTCTCAACTTTACATCCCGCATAATCGGAGTCCGAATATCCAATTAACTCAAATCTTGCTCATTTGGGATACCACAATCCAACATTTTGTGTATGCTTCAAGTACCTCAACATTGTCTTTGTTGCTTTCAAATGACTTTCTCTTGGTGAGGCTTGAAATCTAGCACACATGCATACACTAAACATCACATCCGGCCTTGATGCAGTCACATAGAGTAGGCTTCTAATCATAGACCGATATATCTTTTGATCCACCATGTTGCCACTAGCATCACTATCCAAGCTTTCACTTGTCCCCATTGGTGTACTGATAGCTTTACTATCATCCATTCTAAACTTCTTGAGCATGTCCTTGATATACTTGCCTTGATGCACAAATGTGCCATTCTTCATTTGCTTGATTTGAAGACCAAGGAAGTAACTAAGCTCTCCAATCATAGATATCTCAAACTCACTTGCCATCATCTTGCCAAACTCTTCACAAAAATCTTGATTTGTTGACCTAAATGTGATATCATCAACATATATTTGTATTACAAACAAGTCATTTCCAAGCTTCTTGGTGAAGAGAGTGGTGTCAACTTTTCCCATCTTGAATCCCTTAGAGAGTAGAAAATCCCTCAATCTCTCATACCATGCTCTAGGTGCTTGTTTCAATCCATACAAAGCCTTTCTCAACTTGTAAATATGGTTGGGTTTCTTTTAATCTTCAAAATCGAGAGGTTATTCAACATACACAAGCTCATTGATGTACCCATTGAGAAATGCACTCTTCACATCCATTTGATACAACTTGATGTTGTGGGCACAAGCATAGGATAACAAGATCCTAATTGCTTCCAATCTTACAACTAGAGCATATGTTTCTCCAAAATCAAGACCTTCAACTTGAGTGTAACCTTGAGCCACTAATCTTGCTTTGTTCCTTATTACTATCCCATCTTGATCTTGCTTGTTCCGAAAGACCCACTTGGTTCCAATCACATTATGATCCTTAGGTCTCTCAACTAACTTCCATACTTGGTTTCTTGTGAAGTTATTTAGCTCTTCATGCATGGCATTCACCCAATCAACATCCTTCAAAGCTTCATCTATCTTCTTAGGTTCAATAGATGACACAAATAAGAAATGCTCACAAAATAAAGCCAATCTTGATCTAGTTTGCACACCTATTGAAATATCATCAATGATAGTGTCCAAGGAATGATCTCTTACAACATTGGTTGGTTGAAGACTTGCACTTGATTGCTTGCATTTGATAGATCACTTGGTTGAGATGATGAACTAGCCACTTGTTGTTGATCTTGCACTTTGTCATCACTAGTTCTTGCTTGAACTTGACCATGAGAACCACTAGCTTGCACATTTGAGTTAGAGAGCATTTGATTCTTGTCATCTTTAACATCAATCACCTCTCTAGACCTTATATCACCAATGTCCATGTTCTTCATTGCATTGACCAATTGAGTGCCTTTTACATCATTCATATTCTCATCTTTCTCTTGGGAACCATTTGTTTCATCAAACTCCACATCATGAACCTCCTCAAGAGTACCACTAACCAAATTTCAAACTCTATAAGCCTTGCTAGTAGTGGAGTAACCAAGCAAGAAACCTTCATCACATTTCTTTTTAAACTTGCTCAATCTAGTGCCTTTCTTCAATATGTAGCATTTACAACCAAAAATCTGAAAGTAGGCTATATTTGGCTTTCTTCCATTCAATAGCTCATAAGGTGTCTTCTCCATCATGGGGTGACAATAGAGTCGGTTGCTATAATAGCAAGCCCTGTTGATTGCTTCGGCCCAAAATGAATGACTCACATTGTACTCACTCAACATTGATCTTGCCATGTCAATCAAAGGTCTATTCTTTCTTTCAACTAGGCCATTTGATTGTGGAGTGTACTTGGCCGAGAATTGATGTCTAATTCCAAATTCATCACATAACTCATCAATTCTTGTATTCTTGAACTCACTTCCATTGTCACTTCTCACTTTCTTAATGGTTGTTTCAAACTCATTGTGAATGCCCTTTACAAATGATTTGAATGTTGCAAGCACATCACTCTTATCCACTAGAAATAATACCCATGCGTATCTAGTGAAATCATCCACAATCACAAATCCATATTTGTTTCCACCAATGCTAGTGTATGTGGTTGGTCCAAATAAGTCCATGTGCATCAACTCAAATGCCTTAGATGTGCTCATCATGCTCTTCTTAGGATGTGTGTTACCAACTTGCTTTCTAGCTTGACATGCACTACATAGCTTATCCTTTTTAAATGTGACATCTTTCAAGCCTCTAACTAAATCATGCTTGATCAACTTGTTCAATTGTTTTATTCCAATATGACCAAGCCTTCTATGCCATAACCAACCCATGCTAGACTTAGTGATCAAACATGTTGACAATTGAGCTTCTCTAGCATTGAAATCAACTAAGTATAGATTCTCATATCTAAATCCTTTGAATATCAAGTTAGATCCATCTATACTTATGATTTCTACATCATCCATACCAAATATGCACTTGAAACCAAGATCACATAAATGAGCTACCGACAATAGATTGAAGTTCAAGCTCTCTACTAGTAGCACATTGGAAATGGTCAAGTTATTGGATATTGCAATCTTACCAAGCCCTTTGACCTTACCTTTGCCATTGTCACCAAATGTGATACTATCAATCCCATTGCTCTTGTTTTCATTGATTGAATTGAACATTCTTGGATCATCGGTCATGTGTTGTGTGCACCAGTTATCAAACACTCAATGCCTTTCTCTGGCTTTATAATTGACCTACAAAAAAGATCAATTCTTTTTAAATACCCAAACTTCCTTGGATCCTTGAAGGTTAGTTACCAAGGTCTTTGATACCCAAATGACCTTCTTCTTTAGGACCATAATTGGTGAACCAATAAACTTAGCCTTCACACCATTGGCACCCTTAACAAGCATGTACTAAGAATCAAATTTAATTGAGAATACATTAGATAGTTTCTTCTTGTTAATCTTGCAATATTGCTCTATATGCCCAACTTGCTTGCATCTATTGTAAAACTGACCATTGACCTTCACAAAGCTA
Organism: Miscanthus lutarioriparius; assembly: GCA_904845875.1. Taxonomy (NCBI): domain Eukaryota; kingdom Viridiplantae; phylum Streptophyta; class Magnoliopsida; order Poales; family Poaceae; genus Miscanthus; species Miscanthus lutarioriparius. The sequence continues at coordinate 52,797 of CAJGYO010000756.1, forward strand.
ACTTTGGGAGTGACAAAGGCCACCTTGCCTTTCTTGGGGGTATAGCCTAATCCCTCTTTGTTGAGAGAAAATATTTGGCTACCCAAGCACTTTAGCAAGCGGGTATCTCCACCATAGACATTATTTAAGGCACAAGTGAGCTCATTCACCTTCTTCTTAAGGGTCTTATTTTCCACCATTAGTGAGATATCACAAGTGAGACCATCATGCAAAGATGAAGTAGAAGTAGTAGTGCTACAAGAAGTGTTTGTGGGAGCAACTACAATGGGCTTATAAAAAGATTTATCAATAAGATCACATGTTAGTCCCACATCACATGATACAATCACTTGCTCCTTCTTGGCTTCCTCCTTGACTTGCTCGATGAGAGAGGAGTGAGCCTTTTCAAGCTTAGAGTGAGCTTTGTCAAGTTTCTCATAGCTTTCATTAGCCTCTCATGAGTGGCATTGAGCTCATCAAGGAATTGCTCAAGAAATTTGACTTTCTTGTTCAATTTTTTGCACTCCTTTCTCTTCATCTCAAAGCAAGTATGCACTTGCTCACACATGTCCATAAGCTCCTCCTTAGAGTACTCCTAATCATCATCATCACTCCTCCAAGCATCACTTTCACATTCATCATCATCACTCACATCATATTTTACCTTGTTAGGCTTTGTCATGAGACATATCGATGGAGTGTCGAAGATGGAGGGCTTATTTTTAATGGCGATACTTGCTAGTGCTTTCTTGATAGATTTCTTGTCATCATCACTAGAGTCATCAATATCCGAAGAGCCATCACTATCCCAAGTGACCACATAGTCTCTACCCTTTTTCTTCTTTTGGAAGATCATTCTCTTCTTCTTTTCTTTCTTATCCTTCTTGTGCTTTTTCTTCTCATCCTCATCATTGTCACTATTGTAGGGACAATTTGCTACAACGTGATCGGAGTTTTTGTAATTGTAGCATCTTCTCATATATTCTTTGCTTTTGGTGTGATCTCTTCTCTTTCTTGCACCATAGCCCTTCTTCTTCATGAATTTTCCCATCTTGCGTATAAAGAGGGCCATAGCTTAATCATCAATATCACTAAGATCATCATCATCACTTGATTCTTTCTTGGACTTACCCTTGTTCTTGGATGATGATGAGCTAACCTTGAATGATATACTCTTCTTCTTGTCTTCTTCTTTCTTCTTGTCATCCTTGTCATTCCCCTCCCTTTCCACACGGTATGTCTCTTGGGTCATGACATCACCTAGTACTTGGTTAGGGGTAATCACCTTCAATCCTCCTCTTATGATGACCAATCTCAACATCTCAAATCTTAGAGGTAGGCATATCAAGAACCGATGAGAGACATCATCATCCTTGATCTTCTATCCTAAAGCCTTCAAGTCATTTACAATCACTTGCAATCGATGAAACATTTTTAGAATGCTTTTATCTTCCTTCATCTTCAAGCTTGTCAATTTATCCTTGAGAATATACAACTTGGCACTCTTCACCGCCGGTGTGCTCTCATATGTTTCCTCCAATCTCCTCCACACCTCATTTACTCTTTTATAATCCTTGATTTGCTTAAACACCTTGGAATAAATGGCATTGTATATGGTATTGAGAGCCATTGTATTGCATTGCTTGTTGATCTTGTCTTGGTTGGTGGGATCATCGGAATCAATGATAGCATAGTTATTCTCGGTCACCTCCCATATTTGATCATTGATTGAACTAAGATGCATCATCATCTTTCTCTTCCAATAATCATAGCATATGCCATCAAAGAACGGTGGTTTACCCCCACATAGTTGAACACAACTTGAGCCATAATTTTACACCGAGGTTGTTAAGCCTTAATCAAACGGTGACCACGGCTCTAATACCACTTGAAAGGTCCTAATATGGCTAGAGGGGGGGTGAATAGCCTATTTAAAAATCCACAAATCAACTAGAGCAATTTGATTAGTATGACAAATAGCGAAATGCAAACTTGCTCTAGCTCTACAAGGGATGCAAGCCACCTATCCAACAATTCTAGTTGCAATGATTACTAGGCACACAACTTGCAATGTTACTACTCACTAAGAACTCTCAATCTTTCTACTCTAAAGAGCTCCACTAGATGAACTTAAAATAACAAAGCAAGCTCTCAATTCTAATTATACTAAAGAGCTTGCCACAATTAGTTTGCAAGAATATAAATGAGTGAGTAAGGTGATTATACCGCCGTGTAGAGGAGTGAACCAATCACAAAGTGAATATTAAGTCAATCACTGGGAGAATACCAAAGGACAAGAGACAACCATTTTTTCTCTCAAGGTTCATGTGCTTGCCGACACTCTAGTCCCCGTTATATCGACCAACACTTGGTGGTTCGGCGGCTAAGAGGTATTGCACGAACCTCATCCACACAATAGGTCACCGCAAGAACCAACCCATAAGTGAGGTAACTCAATGACATGAGCAATCCACTACAGTTACCTTTCGGCGCTCCGTCGGGGAAGGCACAAGACCCCTCACAATCACCACAATCGGAGCCAGAGACAATCACCAACCTCCGCTCAACGATCCTCGCTGCTCCAAGCCGTGTAGGTGGCGGCAACCATCAAGAGAAACAAGTGAATCCTGCAGCGAAACACGAATACCAAGTGTCACCATATGCAATCACTCAAGCAATGCACTTAGATTCTCTCCCAATCTCACAATAATGATGGATCAATGATGGAGAGGAGTGGGAGGGCTTTAGCTAAGCTCACAAGGTTGCTATGTCAATGCAAATGGCCAAGAGAGTGAGCTTGAGCAGGCCATGGGGCTTAAATAGAAGCCCCCTACGAAATAGAGCTGTTATACCCCTTCACTAGGCACAACACGGAGTGACCGAACGCTCCGGTCAGTTCGACCGGACACAGGACCCCAGCGTCCGGTCGCCTGATGCTTGCCACATGTCATCAGCTTCAAACGCTGATCGCCCGATCTCAACGGTCAAGTGATGACTGGACGCGTCAATTAGAAAGTGACCGGACGTAGGACCCCAGCGTCCGGTTGTTTCCAGTAAGGTTCCAAACGCGAAATTTCACGACCGAACGCGTCCGGTCATGCTCGACCGGACTCACCCAGCGTCCGGTCACTCAACGTTTTCTCTGTGCGCCTTACGTCAGCGTATGTCAGCACTGACCGGACTCAGACCATGAGCGTCCGGTCAGTTTACACGCCAGCGTCCGGTCACAAGACCGAGACCGTGTGCTTACTGCTGTCATTGATCGGACTCTAAACCCAGCGTCCGGTCACTGCACCACCAGCGTCCGGTCACTCTGTGAACCCCTGCCTTTTCTGTATAGGGCGCCGGTGGCACCGTCGGACTATCCGCACTCAACAGACGGACACTCCACCGGTGAAGTTTCTAACCCTTGCTCAAATATGCTAACCACCAAGTATATCACCTTGTGCACATGTGTTAGCATATTTTCACAAATGTTTTTAAGGGTGTTAGCACTCCACTAGATTCTAAATGCATATGCAATGAGTTAGAGCATCTAGTGACACTTTGATAACCGCATTTCAATACGAGTTTCGCCCCTCCTAATAGTACGGCTATCTAACCTAAATGTGATCATACTCGCTAAGTGTCTTGATCATCGAAACAAAATGGCTCCTACTATTTATACATTTGCCTTGAGCCTTTTGTTTTTCTCTTTCTTCTTTTCAAGTTCAAGCATTTGATCATCACCATACCATCACCATCGTCATGATCTTCGCCATTGCATCATCACTTGTAGTAGTGCTACCTATCTCATAATCACTTTAATAAACTAGGTTAGCACTTAGGGTTTCATCAATTAACTAAAACCAAACTAGAGTTTTCAACCGCCTCGCTGCTATCCTCGTCCCGCGACTCAACTAGGCGAGCACCGGCCCGGGCGCCAACACGTACTCCCTTCGCAAGCCACACCAATATACCAAGCCACCCTCGATTATACTAACGCCACCACCTTAATCCGCTTTGCGAAGCAGCGTATCCCTCCCCGACCTCGCCTAGGGCAGGATATCGAGCCAGCTCGATTTGGCTTAGTACAACTCAAGTTGGCTCGTTAGGCTAACGAGCCAGCTCGGCTCGGCTTGTTAATATTACGAGCTAGAGGGACAGCTCAGCTCGGCTCATTAGCGAGCTCGAGCTGGCTCATTTAGCTCGCGAGCTAGTAAAAAAATAGAAGACACATGTTTATAATGTTTATGTCATAATAATTTCAGAAGGTGATGTCCACCGTTATGCAACCATACATGATTAATACATATCAGGTTCATCAAAAGTATCAACCATATAATATAGCTGGTCCATCCATGATCTATGCAGTTCCAGCATACTTACTAGTTACTTGCCACCATAGACTTAGGAAAGTCCACAAATTCAATATCAGCATTATCATCTTCTCCCTGAAAAATAATCCATAAATCAACATTTAAGTACCACAACAATTATAAAATTAAAATTCATATGAAACAGCTGAAAATAAGGATTACATATCAATGGAATATGTGTACACTTCTAGGTTAATATTATCATCTTCTGTATTAATGGTCGTAGGCTGATAGACCTCAGCTCATTTGAGCTCATGAGCAGCTTGCGAGCTTGTTTGAACTAGCTCGTTAAAACAGCGAGCTAGACTTTTAGCTCAGTTCATGAAAAAATTAAAACAAGCCAAACCAGATATAAGTCGAGCGAGTTAACGAGCCACGAGTATTTTGTCCAGAGCCCTCCTCGCCTTCCCTCCTCGGCTCCTCCACTCTTCTTTCCCTACCTCTCTTTCATCCCTTCCATGCAGTCCCCTTCTCTCCCCGCGCCTCGACACCTCGTTTTTTTATCCATCGGTGTCGACGAGGGGAGCGACGAAGCGGAGGACGCCCCAGATCTAGGGTTCCCCCGCCGCGTGTCCTTCGAGGAGATAGAGAGGGTCTGCATCATGAGGGCCACCGGGGAGCACACAGCTGCGGTGCCCATCCCCGCCCCGCCGCCGCCGCCTGCTGCTGCTGTGGCCTCTGCGACGGAAGAAGCCGAGAAGGAGAGGAAGAAGAACCGCCGCCGCCCCTCGCGGCGCTCCAAGCAGGCGGCCGTCGCCGCGCCGCAGGGTCCGCACGCGGACGCCGCGGGGCCGAGGTCGGTCAGATCGATGCCGCCCATGCACGTGGGCAGCGGCGGCGCCGGTGTTGACGCCGAGGCAGAGGCGTCCGCGGCGGGAACGAGCCAGTCCTGCCCCCTGATGCCCACGCCGAGACCCACGGAGGCGCCTGTGTCGAGGGTGGGCGGGGGAGCTCAGGTGATGCGGTACTTCCAGCCTCACTGGCCTGAGCGGGCCGTGAAGGACGCCGTCAAGGTATTTGCTGGTGCCATGGGAGGGTTGCGGCTTTCGTGGTTGTGTTTTCGCGTGAACTGACACCCTGATTTGATGCGTTTGCTACACAGAGAGGGTATGCGTTCGTGGGGAAGTTCAGGGTGAACGCTCACAACCGAAATGAGGCAAGCATGGCTCGGTGATCTGATTACTAACGTTGTACTGTTCCCTTGCAACTGCGTGGTAACGTTTGAATTGTGTGATTTTGCAGGCGTACTGCACGATTGATGGCATGCCGGTGGATGTTCTCATTACGGGATTGGCACAAAACAGAGCGGTATGTACATCTCTGCATGCATGATGTGCTAATTATTGGGTGTTTACGAAGCTGCCCCATAAGGAAGTTTTAATGGGTACTGGATAGTGCAAAGGCAGGCTATCGCGCTAAGCTCGTGTGTCTGTTAACTTGTTGGGCATGCCCTGGAATGTGTATTTTGTTCGGTAGTTACCCAATCAGGAGGAATGAAAACGGTGTCAGATTTGGCACGAAATGTGACTCAGGACAAAATTCAGCACTATCCTGTTGTGTCTTTCCTTCCAGGGGCGGAGAGCCTGGTAGGGCGCTTGCCGTGCCTTGCTCCGCCGCGGATCCCCACCTGTGCTTGCACCGATTCGCTGAATGGACGCAGACATGCAATGCAATGCAACGCCCTTTACTCAGGAGTAAAAAACGATTAGATGAGCCATTGTTTCATTGTTAGGCCTTTGGACCTTGTGGAATGTGGGCTGGCTTACCGTGTATGTTTCCGGCCTTCCAGTGCCAGTATAGAATACAATATTGTGACACCATCGATCGGCCCGCAGTTCGACGGTTTGTTTAAGTGTCCAAACTCTGGAAGTTGAACCTTTTTTTTTCCATTGTTGTTTGTTCTGTTTTTTGGTTATCAGCTAACTGGGTCGGTTGATTTTGAAGCGCAGTAAACTAATAAAAAAATATGGAACAAAAAGCAAAGAGCGATGTCAAAATCAGAGAGATATTACAGCGTCTTGTGTATCAACCATTTTAATAAAAGATATTATTTTATTACCTATATATTATCCATTTTGCCATACCTTAACTTTTTTCCGTCCTCCGCCACTGTTTCCTTCCTGTGATATAGCATCACCAACTATCAAGTTTTGTCATGGTAGAAGTGGGCATCTCAATTTGTGCTCAAAACAACTCGTACCTTCTGCACGACAGGCACATAAAGTATGACTAGCTTGCCCCCTGCACAGCTGGTTGAAGCATGCTATACCTTATATGCGTAGTGTGCTTTCATGTTGAACTTAGGGCAGTCCCAACCCAGAAACCATGAGATAGTTTCCATGGGTGCCACGTCAACTAGACATCGCTGCATGAAACTACCCCTCAATGCCTCTAGTTTCTTTCGCTGATCCGCATTAAATTTTGTTGGCACTTTTCTGACTCATCTTCTCTGTCGTCTATCCACTTCTCTTCCCCTGCCTCATCTCTCTCCACGGGCACAGCCACAGCAGAGCGCACGGCGGGGCCGGCTAGGCTTGCGTCCAGTCCAGGAGCGTGCGCAGCAGCCAGCGAGGCTCGCGTTGCAGGCTTGCAGCTACTGGCCATACGAGCAGCATGGCTACGGGCGGGATGCGCGGCAGCGAGCAGGGGCACGCGGCTTAGAGTGCGGCGCGGCAGCTGGCGAGGCCCATCTCGCGGCTGCGGGCAGGGCGCTCGGCCGGGAGCGTGGCACGGTGGCTGGCGGGGCTCGCGTTGCAGCGGTGGGCAGGGCGCTCAGCCAGGAGCGCGGCACGGCAACTGGCGCAGGTGGAGTCCCGTCTGGCAAGCGCGGCGAGAACAAGACGGATCCACATGGTGGAAACGACACGATGCTCCAATGCTGGAACTAGTGGTTTCTTCACACCTTGGAGGTCGGGACGACTCCATTTCCCACCTGAGAAACCGTTTCTCTCTCACCTCCTTAATTATGTTGACACGTCGGCTATTTGCTTAGTTGTCAAGCTGTTTGATGCCCATGGAAACGACCCATCGAATCACGTTGGGACTGCCCTTAGTCAGGACTGCAACCAGCACCAATTGGCATTTCTGGGAATAACATGTGACCATCGGAATTATTACCACAATAGCTTTTACTTTTGGAAATGATTCAAACAAAGCTGCATTGTTAGTTTTACCTTTTTTATCATTTTTATTGGGTTTTAGTGTTCTGCTGCAGGTGCGGCGCTCTCCCTTCATCCTTTCATTCAATACATTTTATCTTTCGTCTTGCATGCAAGAGGCTTTTCTATTTCTCTACCAGTACTCCTAACAAAGATTATGCTTCCTAAACAAACAACTAGTGCTATAGGTGATATGCATATGTCTGTATGCGTTTTTTTTATCTTAATGTCTTAACATATGGTTTGTTATAAGGGTTGAGTTCCAATGCCTGCAGTGCCTGTACCATTCTGCTCTCTAGCTGTGCCTATTTATGCTACGCGGATTTTGAACTCACAGCATCATGTTATCTCATGAATTACATTGCAGGTTGAAGGTGATCATGTTGCTATCACACTGGACCCTGTTGCTCAATGGACCAGAATGAAAGGTCCGAATGTTGCATGCAACCCTGCGATAGGAGGAGATTCTGTGGTCCGTGAGTTTAGTGAAACAAATGGGAATCATAGTTGGAAGAAAGGACATGCAGACGTCAGCTGCAGGTTTGAAAATTGCAGTAATGGCGTACCTGTTTTGGATAGGATGCATCCCCCTCACAAGAACAGTGGTTTTAGTCAAGCTGTTAATTGTGGAAATGGGAATGCTACTGTCCCTGAAAGGAATGAGAAAGACTTGAATGATGGAAAGAGTGAGGCTGCGAGATCATTACAAAGGATCTGTGCCATGATATATTCTCATCCAAGCAGACGTCCTACTGGGAAAGTATTATCAGTCATTAAGAAGTCTCCGCGCCGTGATGCCATTGTAGGTTTCCTTGCTTCTTTCTCAGAGTTCCCTGATGGAGAGCAGCAGAAAAATCAGATGGGTCTAAAGAGGATGAACAACAGAGCATCATCAGTTACAGGCCTGTTTCATCTCTTGCCTACTGACCCCAAATTCCCTCCGATGGTTGTGAGTTTTAGCACTTTGCCAGATAGTGTCAGACAGAGCCTGAGGGGTGATGCAGCTTTTGAGAAGGAATTGGTTGCTGCACGAATTGATGAATGGAATGAGGAAAATCTCTATCCCTATGCCCATGTTATATGGTTCTTGGGGAAGGGTGGTCATGTTAAAACACACATGGATGCTATATTATTTGAGAATGCGATATCTGATGCTGAGTTTTCCCCCGAGTCCTTGGCATGTCTTCCTGACAATTGTTGGAAGATTCCTCAAAAAGAACTTGAAGCAAGAAAAGATTTGCGGGAGGTCTTGTCTTTTACAATAGACCCTCCTACTGCATCGGATCTTGATGATGCTATATCAATTGAAATACTTTCAGGAGGAACTGTCCGTATTGGGGTTCACATCGCAGATGTTTCCTACTTTATACATCCAGAGACTGCGTTAGATGCTGAAGCTCAAAGCCGATCTACTAGTGTTTACACCCTGAAACGCAAAATCTCAATGTTGCCTTCAAGACTTTCAGAAGTGGTTTCGCTTAATCCAGGTGTAGACAGGCTTGCCTTTTCAATTATTTGGGATATTGATCCTCATGGTAACATAATTAGTCGCTGGATTGGTCAAAGCGTCATCTTTTCGTGCTGCAAGCTGTCATATGAGCTTGTGCAGGATTTGATCTGTAATGAAGCCAGTCAGGCTAGATCTGCTATTTCTTCTTTTGAAGTACATGGTAAATTTGAGAGAGATGATGTTATCAAGTCACTTAGAGGCCTTTATGAGGTCTCAAAAAATCTGAAGGAAGTTAGGTTCAAGGGTGGAGCTCTTTCTCTTGACACTGCAAAGCTTATGATCTTGTTTGATGAAGATGGGGCTCCATGTGATAGCTATCGCTATGTGAGGAACAATGCATGCTTCATTGTTGAGGAGCTAATGTTGTTGGCGAATATGTCAGCTGCAGAAGTCATATCTAATGCATTCCCTGATTGTGCCTTACTTCGTAGGCACCCTGAACCTAATTTGCGGAAGTTCAGAGAGTTCGAGGCATTTTGTGCTAAGAATGGTTTTGAATTGGATGCTTCATCATCTGGTCAGCTCCACCTTTCACTCTCTAGAATAAAGGAAAAGTTGCAAGAGGATCCTGTTATGTTTGATATCCTCATGTTTTATGCTTCAAAGCAAATGCAGTCAGCAGAATACTTTTGCACAGGGGACCTGATAAGCAAGGAAGATGATTGGGCACATTATGCACTGTCTGTCCCTTTGTATACACACTTCACTTCACCGCTTCGAAGATATCCTGATATAATTGTCCACAGGACTCTGAATGCGGTGATTGAGGCTGAACAAGTGTATATGAAGCAAAAGAAATTTTCCACAGGCCGGAATGGAGTCAAAGCCTCTTGTGAATTGATGGATAGATGTTTTACAGGCCTCCATTTGTGCAAGGATGCTGCTGAATCTGAAGAAGGAAAAAAAGCACTTTCTGCTGCAGCTAAGAAATTTAAGGTTCCTTACTCTGAAAATCTCGGGGAGATTGCTGAACACTGTAATGAAAGAAAGTGGGCTGGTCGCCGTGCAGAAGATGCTGGACAGAAGCTCTACATGTGGGCTCTGATAAAGAACAAAGAGGTAATTCGTGCATCACCATTTCCAGCTTTCAAGTAAGTTTTCCCGTGAGCTTTATTTTGAATTCTGCTATTTTTAACTCTTATCTTTGCAGGTGGTTGTCTGCAATGCTAGAGTTCTGGGGCTTGGACCCAGATTCATGTCAGTTTATGTGCCCAAGCTTGCAGTATGATTTTTTTTTGCCAACCCTCATATAAAAGGAGCACTTGTTTCATTTTTCTTCTTCCTCACCTCAGTGCGATTTTATGATGCAGATGGAACGAAGGATATATTATGATGAAGTTGAGGGCTTATCAGTTGAATGGTTAGAAGCCACTGGAACGTTAGTGCTTGATGCATGCTGGAACAAGCCTGCTCAAAGGAGGGGAACTCAGATGAAGTGCAGACCAATTGAGGAAGTCGCGATGGTGGTGAACCCTTCAGAGTTGTCTGAAGAAGATGAGGAATCAGGGGCAACAGAAGCTGGCGGCTGCACTGCCAAGTCTGTTTTGTTGAGTGGCGACGCAGTGAAAGCTCAGGCCGCTCCAGCTGTTCTGCCCTTGGTGATACATTACATGAGTGACATCCCTGTGGTTCTTCATGCAATTGGTGGTGAGGATTGTGCTGTGGACATTGGAGTAAGACTGTACATGGCGTCATACTTCGAGTTATAGGAAACCTCCCGTCATGATAGGAAATACTTGGTCGATTTTCAACAGTTTTTCAGTCGTAGGCAAATTCCAACTTAGTACTGTAGATATTTCATTCATGTATAGCTAATTAGCTACCCTTCCAGGCTTCCAGCGCAGAAAAAGAAAACCCCAACCCCTATCCGTTCTTTACCATCCTGAGGGTTTGCTCGCAGAGTCAAGTGGCTTCCGTTTTTATTCCCAGGCCGCTTGATGAGGTACCAGAATGGTGGAAGAGGGAGTCAATGGTGCAAGAGGGAGCCTATATTAGTGCCGCACTATTTTAATAGTCTCTTTAATGATTTTCTGCTAGCTTGTGAAACCACCTGAAGTATTTTTTTTTACTGGTGGGTTCACTCAGATGTTGAAGCTGGTGTTTTGTTACTTCGGATAATAAAAGTCTCTTTGGTGACTGTCTGTTGCTGTCGTTTCTTGTGTAACTGTGCTTTCACTTGTTTCGTGAGGACGAGATATATCGTGCTGTACTGCAGTGCTCTTTAGTTATGGTCGCGTAATTATTCTTTGCAATTGCAGTTTTACCCGTGCAGATCATGCGAGCAAATCAGAAATGCTGTAGGACCTCCGTTTGGTTCTGAGATTAAGCTCAGTTGAAGGACATTTGATTGTATTATTAGATATTCGTCTATACGGAGTGATAATCTGATGCTGCGTCCCAGCACATTTGGAATAGCCACTAACTGCAGGATTTTGGCGTTGTATTTTTGCACTTCAATTCATTTAAAATGATGATTATGCAGTGTTTTGAGTGAGGACCATTCATCGGTGTACGTTTAATTTGATTGCTTCTGGATCTAGATGGCTGGCTTTGAACAGGTTGACGCCTGTTTATCTTTCATGAATCCTGGTAGCAGCCTGATCCCCCCGTGACAGTTTACCTCAATATGCCGAACACTGAAACAACAACCAGTAACGTCCATGTTTCGCCATGTGGCAGTAACAAAAGTAGAGTATTTACAAATCTGAGCAAACTCGCTTGAGAAAAGCAAGTCTCCAGTACTATCTGGTCCGCACAAAAATGCTCGCAAATCTCAAAGCCTACTAAAAACTGTACAGATGTGGCATGTCTATTTGGCAGTTCGGCTATGGTACGGTCACCATCGACAGATTCCAGGTTTCTCAGTCCGACAGAGTGTCAGCATCTCCTCGTATTTGGAAGGGTAGACGAAGCCCCAAAGCTGCATTAAACGAGAAAAGAACAGTTAAAGTATGTAAATAGTGCCTTTCTCCCAAACTCGCACATGTGGACGACCATAAAAGGGCTCTTTATGTTTATATGCCCTTGGAGAATTATTTACGTTGATAGATTAAAATTGAAAGCTTCTTGATCATATGGATGTAATTATGTTCACCAGGAAGAAAGTCCCAGAGCACAATACTCGAATGTTTTAAATACCTCAACATCTTTCACTGAGAAGTCTGGAGAATGCGATAAACACCCGTTGTTAAAAGTCTCTGAATTAGAACTTGAACCAGTCAAACTGCAAAGAGAAATGCAGAAAATACAGGTGAGTTGTGCGGAAATTAACAATGACTTGTGTACCAGTCGTAGATGGTGCGAGATATTACAGGTCTGAATCAAGATAAAGTGCAAAATGACCTCCTCCCCCCAGAGCCATATAGTCGGTGGAGCACATCGTAAAATAGTTATTTGCGCCTGCAGTAAGTTTTTTACTTTTAGATAAAGGAAGCTTATTGAAACAAGACTATTACATCAAGATGATACAACCGGTCTTCACATCACTTCCAACCTCTGCATAATTAAAATTACACGGCCTAAAATATTTAAATGTTACTCAATTCTCAAACTAGACTGCCACCTAAGTGCATGGGTAAAAAAAAATCTGACTCCATAAAATAGTTATTTGCGCCTGCAGTAAGTAATTTTTCAATAGCTTACACAAAGAAAAACAGTTCTCAGAATGCACAACAAAGTCACAGCGGCATTGGTAAATTGTTATATTAAATGCACTGAAATAACATGAAATGGATAAAACTGAAAATTACCTGTGGGTCGATATATGACAGGGCGATTGTGTAAATTAGTGAAAACAAAGGAATTATTGGTCCCCTGCAAGATTAATTTGCAGAATATTCAGCACAAGAATTTTTTTACCAAACAATTTATCAAAATGTTAAGGCGAAAACCTGATACTTCTTTGAACTGGATGGCTGCAATGGGGCCTCAACTAAACCACCAAAAACCGTACCTTCTCTATCCCCAACAACCTGTAATGTAACATAACATCAGAAGATGAAGAATGGAAAAGTAGCAATAAGCAATCTATGGCACCTTTTTCTTTTTGAAATTATATCAGATGATGCTATGATGCCCATAAAAATCCACATCATCAACAATATAGTAACTTATGGAGTTAAATAAGATCTATCACTTAAAAATATGAAACAGAGCAACTGTGGAGGTGAAATAGGCTGCCGTTTCTTAAGTAATAGTGAAAAACCATAACATTTGATCTACTTAGGAAACAGTAACATTACCAAGAGTGAGAAACCAGGGCAAAGCATGCTCCTTCTATATAAAGTAGATAAAGATATGCCATGCCTCCATGTACTGCACAACTATGAACATAAACATTAGATAACAGTAGACACGCATGATCAGAAGTTAGAACATATCAGAATAGGAGACATCTTAAACCTGTATAGCAAGACCCAGTTCCTTCCCTGGGCAAGAACCGGGAGAGAGGCATAAAGAATGGATTGCATCAGTTCTGACAAAAGAACAGATGGTTCCGACATAGTTGGCAAACTACTGAAGGAAGCAACTTCCTTTGGTTCCTGGCGCTCCAATACAGGTTGATCTGGTTCAGTATGAGTTACTGCCTCCCTGACAATTTTAGGCTCTGCAGTTGTTTGTTTGAAACCACCAATCCTTGCCGCCTTGTTAATGATTTTACCGATGGAATGCTTCCCCCTACTTATCAGACCTGTTCTTCCCTTGCTTACCTTCCCCATGGGTGTTAAGGTAGGGTAACCCATGTCCCCGTTCTGCTCAGGAATTATCTCCGTTGAATCGGTATTAGAGCTCGATGATGACAAAAACGAGATCAAGAATGCTCTGAAGGAAGAGGTGTCAGGGCCATCAAGGCTATCAGAATTGTGCTCAGAATCTTTATCATCCTCCAAATTTTCTTGCACTTCGTCAACCTCCTGCAAAATTCCAAAGAAATTGAAATATGAACTTTCAGTAACATGAGATGATGAGTGAAAATCTGATATGGTTAAGACTTGAGAGTAAGTGCTAGTACTAACTGGAACCAAACACATGTACAGAAATCATCATCTGGCGACAAGCAACAGAATCCAGCATGAAAGAGTAAAAGAAAGAATAAAGAAATGGAAAGCTACCAAAATACCATCTGATCAACTTTGGCCTTGCAGCTACATCTATCAGCCACTCAATGACATCATAAAAAGACTTAATTGAAAATTTAACCAAGGGCGGATAGAACTTGGTTTCCATCAGAACTTTCCCGCATGATAAGTGAGTGAAAACGCACAGGAAATGCAAGATACATTGATGGAGTTAACCTATATCAGTGTGCCCTTTGCATACCATAGGCATCTTCTAAACATCCTTAAACCAAAATTATTTCAGGACTGGCCCAGTGAACACCCTAACTGCATTGGAGCGCCAATTTCTGAATAAGCTCATACCAGAAGAAAATCCTCTGCGTGAACTAAACAAGAGCGCTTGCCAAGCTAGCAACAGTTCCACCAATCATAGCCAATCCTAATTAGCAACAATCAACACTAAAACCCCCAGGAATCGCACACCAAACCCTAACGATAGGACGCCCCAGCTGCGAAACCACTCTTTACCTGAGCGGATGCCACAGCCCGAGTCGCCCAACCGCCCGAATCGGGAGCGCGTGCGAGACCCCAATTCAAAACCGGACCGAATCGCCTACACGAGAGGGGAGGGGAAGGGAAGGGAGCGGGGATCCGGTGTCTCACGGGGAGGTGGGAGGTCTCGCGCTCGGAGACGGGGTTGAGGATGACGGTGGTGAGGTCGGACACGAAGTGCGCCGCCTTGCTGCTCAGGGACGGCAGGTACCCCATCGATCCTCCTTACGGGCCCACGCCCACGCGCCCCGCGGCTGCTAAATTTGGGAGGCGCTCGTCCGCCCCTGGCGCTTCCGGAGCTGCGCTTGGATGGGTGGGAGAACCGGAGAAGGCGGAGCCGGCGAGCGCCGGAGTGACTTCGAGGGGAGACGGGTGGATTTGGACTTGTTCGGTGGTGGGTCTCGATTGGATATTTGGATTCCTTCTCTTTTGAGACTTTTTTCACTTGTGTCTTGTTATAAAAGATCGAAATTTCTACGTCTTCGTGGGAAAAATTCAGTGATCTTGGTCTTGCCACTACTTGATTTCGGGTCTATCATACCACTTCCGTCAGTTCATTCGAGCTCTAACGCCGTCAAGTATGTAGGTGTGAAAAGATAAAAATACCCTTAAGTTCAAATATGTTATTAATTTTTTGAGCATCTTAACGACTTCAAATGAAAAACTCAAAACTAGAAAGTTGTAGATCTCGTCGAGATCTATAATTTTCATATAAAATTATTTTCATTTAATTCCGCAAAAAAAAAAATATGATGATTTTTCTAAGATATATTAATCATATCAAATCATATTTTTTTTTTGCGAAATTAAATGAAAATAAATTTTATATAAAAATTATAGATCTCGACGAGATCTACAACTTTCTAGTTTTGAGTTTTTTCATTTGAAGTTGTTAAGATGCTAAAAAAAATTAATAACATATTTGAACTTAAGAGCATTTTCGTCTTTTCACACCTGCAGTTTGACGGCGTTAGAGCCTGAATTGACGGAAGTGGCATGGAGGACCCAAAAAAGTTGGAGTAGTGGCGCTGAAGACCGCTGAATTTTTTCAGAGGCACACAGAGAATTTCGATCTTTTATAATGACACACGTGGAAAAGTCTCTTCTCTTTTTCAATGACGTCGTGGCGTTGTCCGTGGCGGTTAGCGGGTAGCGACGCCGGCAGCAGCACACCGTGCGCGGGGGAGCCAGGTAGGCGACATGTACTGTGCGCTTCCAGCATTCAAGCGCATCCACATTAATCCTTATGAGATGTGGCAGGAGGAAAGGTAAACGCTATAAATTCTCACAATAATTAAAAATAGCTGACCTTAATTTGGTAAACTTTAAGCATCATTGCCAATAATAATCATTGCATTCATTATGTTTTATAAAAAAATATACACATCTACAATTATAAATAAAATGTAAAATAACCTCGAGCATTATGTTTTATAAAAAATATATACCTCTACGATTATAAATAAAATGTAAAATAACCTCGAGCATCTCCCAACGTTCCATATTTTTCTTCCAAGAACTCTATTTTCCAACTCCCAAAAGAATATTGGAAGGAAAAAAAAAAGAAGGCTAAAAAAAATCAAAATCTTGGTCCCACACCCTTCTTCATGCGCGGTTTTTTCCCGTCGCGAGGTCGCGAACCCCAATCGTCTGCCGTCACAAGCGGCCACCAGGAAGCAGCAGCATCAGCCGGCAAGCAGCAGTACCAGCCGCCCAGCAGCACACTAGCATGCAGCACAGGACCATGTGCGCAATATGTACACGCAAATCCCGGCGACAGAGATGCAACAACCGGCCACGTACGTGATATGTACATGCAAATCCCGGCGGCAGAGATCCAGCAGCCAATCCCGGCGGCAAAGATGCAACAGCCGGCCACGTACGTGATATGTACATGCAAATCACGACCGGCAAATCAGCACACATCGGCAACGATCGAGCAATAGATAGTACGTACCTTGTCCCTGATCTGCGGCGGCGACACTTCTCCCCTCGACGGCGTGCATCGGCGTGGAGAGTCGTGGCAAAAAAAAATATCGCGCCAACGAGGGAGACCGCGATGGCGCGGGGAAGTCCGGATCCGCACGACTTGGATGCGCGCATTTTTACGCGTGAAGGAGGCCAGTTTGCCAAGTACCAAAAGATGGGAAAATGATATAGGGTACTCTTGCAGATGAGTTTTTCTCCTTTTTCCTAAAAAACATGTATGTGGAAGAGATATAGGGCACTCTTTGGACAGTACGTAAAAAACGATTTTTAGCAACGGGACGAATTTTTTGTAGAGGCGGCTGGTGATGGAGCCGCCCCTACAGTGGCGTGCTTGAGAGCCCAGACACCAGCCGCTCCTACAAATGGAACAGCAGGGGCGGCTGGTGATACGAGCCGCCCCTACAAATGGATCTGATTTGTAGGGGCGGCTCACTCACCAGCCGCCCCCGACGTTGCTATTTATAGGGGTGGATGGTGATTGAGCCGCCCCTACAAATGCTCCTGTATAAATACCTCCGACTTATAGGGGCGGCTCAATCACCAGCTGCCCCTACAAATGACCCACATATAAAACAACTGTAGCATATTTTTTCTCCTCGGGTCACTCATTCCAACCCGTAAAAGAAAGGTGGGGAGGCCTTAGACACCTCCCAAAAATTGCTCTACTAAGAGGGAAGGTTTTGGTCTCAAATTCTTTGGTGAAGATGTTGTAGAAGGTAAGAAAATACTATTCTACACTTTTTTTAAGTTTTAATGGTTGGTTAGTGAGTAATTAAAGTTTTGTTTTTTCTCTCTCTTCTATGGTGCTTGAGCTACTTATGAAGCAAATTAGACCCAAGTTTTAACTGTACTAGGGTAAATTGGGAAGGGAAACAAGATCATACCCTTATTTGGTCCATGTTTCTTAATTTTAGTGAATAATTAGTTAGTTTTATGCATGTTTCATGTGCATGTAGATATAGATCTAGGGTTTAGTTTTTTTATTAATTTTGTTTTTGTAAATTTTTGTTTGATAAAATTGGACTAGGGTTTGTATGAAAGATATTAGGTAAATTATAATTTTTGCTAATTGTTGTCTTTGAAATTGTTTATTGTAATCAATAAATATGTATTTTAATTATTTATGGATAAATATGCCATTAATTAATTTTCCTCTACCATGGTGTGTTTGTATGCTTCATGTAATTATATTAGATTTATATTCATATATATCTGAAGTATATACAATTATTCTTAAGTAATTATTAATTTGATTCATTTTTTATATATCTAAATAAGTAGTCCTTTAATGTTTGTTTTATTGTTGTTGTAAAAGATGGAGTACATGAACTCTTGGATGTATGGTTCGTTAAGGTTCAAGGCAGGTTTCCGTGAAGAGGTGGATAAATTTATTGAAGTCGCAAAGAAGCATGCAATGATATTGAAAGAGAATAAGGATACAATTATTTATCCATGTAAAGATTGCAAGAACCGTATGACATGGACAGATGTGACTATCATCAGATCACATTTGATTATGCGAGGATTTGTTGAGTACTACACAGTGTGGATTCGTCATGGTGAAACGGTTATTGTTAATGACGAGGATGAGGAGGAATACGACGACGAAACCCTAGAATCCCTGTCCCAATATTCAGCAGAGCTTGATACACGAATGGATTTTGAGTTTGGCAATGAACAAGGTGGTGATACTGGTGATTGGGATGGTAACGACGAAGGTGGTGCCAATAATGATAGTGGAGCACATGTCAGGGTTGAAGATGATTTGGAGGACATGATTCGAGCCCTTGGACCAGAGATTTTACTAAATAGCCCGAAAGGTCTACAAAATTTAGAAATGGTAACAAAAGCATCGAAAGAGACTGTGTATGGTGTTGAAAAGGGTTGTCCAACACATTGGACATTGCTACGTTTTGTGTTTGAGCTGCTCATCCTGAAGGCTAAGTACGGCTGGTCAGACTGTAGTTTCAATGATCTATTGCATCTCCTGTCATGGGTGCTGCCACAACCAAACTCAGTTCCCGCCAACATATACTAAGCGAAGAATGTCATAAGTCCATTGACAATGGGGGTTGAAAAAAATCCATGCATGCCCCAACCACTATATACTTTTTCGTGGTGAAACATTCAAGTCACTGGATAAATGTCCCCGGTGTGGGGCCAGCCGGTACAAAAACAATGACCTTTACGGTGGGGATGAAGCCTCCACGGGGGAAAAAGAGGAATAAGAAGGGTACAAAAAAGGTGGTACAAGAATCTCATCCCCCAGAGAACACTCCATTAGGCAACGATGCAAAGCAGAGAAGAATTCCTGCCTTGGTAATGTGGTACCCGCCAGTGATCGACCGCTTGAGACATATCTTCCTAAACCCTAAAGAAGCCGCACTCATGACATGGTGGGATGATGAGCGCAAGGTGGATGATGATAAGATTGCACACCCAGCTGATTGTAGTCAGTGGCAAAGGTTTGATGAGAAGCACAAAGAATTCAGCGATGACCTAAGGAATGTATGGTTTGGCTTGAGCATCGATGGAATGAATCCCTTCAATGAGAGGATGAGCGACCACAGCACTTGGCCAGTGATCTTGACCATGTACAACATCCCAACATGGTTGTGTCAGAAGAGAAAGTACATTCTCCTCACTATTCTTATTTCTGGCCCTAAACAACCAGGCATTGATATAGACGTGTTCCTCGAGCCTTTGATGCAAGAAATGGAGAGGCTATGGAGGCATGGGGAGCAGATGTACGATACGTTTCGAAAGGAGGACTTCATATGTAGAGCAATAATATTTGTTACTACCAATGATTACCCCGCGTTGTTTGCTTTGTCTGGACAGATCAAAGGGAAGACGGAATGCTTGGTTTGCTTCGATGGTACTACATGGGTGTACTTGGATGATCCAATAAGATAGTTTACCTAAGAAACCGACGCTTCTTAAAGACAAGTCACAAGTACCGCAGCAAATTGTTCTTTAGATTTTATGACAATGCCCTGGAGATTGAACCTCCTCCGGAGAGGCATCATAACGGAGAACACGTGTACAGAATGGTGAAAAATATACGCGTCATCTATAGAAAGAAGAATCCGGATGGGACGAACAGAGATAGAAGCACACCTCCTGTCGAAGACGTACCTTTTAAGAAACAATCGATCTTCTTTCAGTATCTGCCTTATTGGTCAGACTTGGAGGTTGCCATTGATGCTATGCACATGCAGAAGAATGTCTTTGAGAGTCTCATTGCTACCTTGATGGACACAAGCAAGTCAAAGGATGGTCTGAAAGCACGGAAAGATATGGTGCAGCTAAACGTGATACCACAGCTTCACCCGGTACCTGAGGCTAATGGAAAATACACTCTGCCCGCGACGTGCTTCAACCTAACACCAGACGAGAAGAGAGCTATATGCACTTTCCTGAGGGGGGTCAAAGTCCCGACTGGGTTTTCAGCAAATGTGAAGAAGCTAGTGTCGATGAAAGACTTGTCAATAACACACTGCAAGGCTCACGATTGCCATGTGATGTTGACAGTGTTTCTACCTATTGCAATCAAGGCTATAAAGCCAGAGTTCTTGAAAATGGCCATCACCCGCATGTGCTATTTCTTTTCGAATATCTCACAGAAGACGATTAACAAGCAAGAGCTGAGTGACTTACATGAATTTGTGGTGGAGACACAAAACCAACTAGAGATGTATTTACCTCCTGCTTTTTTTGATATAATGCCACATCTCATGATTCACATGGTTCATCAGATACAGGCGTTGGGCCCTTGCTACTTGCATGAAATGTGGTCCTATAAGTGGTTCATGCCGGTTCTAAGTCGATACGTGCATAATCGAGCATACCCAGAGGGCTCCATGATAAAGGGTTATAGTACTAAAGAAGTCGTCGAGTGAAGAGATATGAGAACTTGACTATGGAAGGGATATAACGGTGGCCCTATTTCGATGCCGCTGGATCAAACAACACCAACCGAACGAGATCGGATTGAGAGTCCTGGACCTCGAGAATCTAGGCTACCAAGATGACCCTTAGGTACTCGCTTCATGTGTCACACAAGTTTTCTATATGTCTGACCCACAAAGTAACCTCCCCCCGAAGAAGACAAAGCACGTGGTTGCCTCCGGGAAACAGCACATTATTAGAGTTGATGGCGTGGACGATGTTTAAGCTTACAATAACTACGATGAGATGTCGCTATTCACAGACTTTCCTAAGAAGATCAGTGTTGTGGAAAAGAACCTACCCAAAGACATATTGCCATGGGAACGAAAAGGTGTCAAGGGGAAAGTCGTTACAACAGGCTAGCTAGTTGTTGAACGTGGAGTGTTTGTGTAAGTGTGTGTTTGTAAGACTTCATTTATGCATGCGTGTGAGACTATATATTTATATATATGTGTAAGACTACATATTTTTGTATGTGTGTGAGACTACATTTATGCATGTGTGTGAGACTACCCTTTACAACATCCAGATGAATATATTTGAACATCCACTCTATTACTACTAAAACTTTATGAAATCACTTAACACTTTACGAAATGAAGAAATGACCAAAATAAAAGTAGAAGGTCTTGACGAGTTATACAACTTTTATATTCATCACCTTTACAGCTGAAATCATTTAGTGTTTGAAAATAAGGTCTGAAGCTGTCATTTTCTTAAATTCAAAATTTGAATTATTCTAAATTAGTGACAAAGATAGATGACTAGACTAAAATGATAGAGCATGATTTTAGAAAAATTTAGGAAAAAAAACCGTCACATTTGAAGTTAATATGAGGGAGAAAAACTAGTTACAAGTTTCAGCCACACATTAAAAAGAGAAATTACACTTGTTCATCATTGATCATCATAAACAGTTGTGATTTTCCTTTTTAATCTCTGGATAAAATTTGTAACTAGTCTTTGTCCCTCATACTAATTCCAAATGTGATGATCTTTTTTCTAAAATTTTCTAAAATCTTGCCCTATCAAGTTAGTGTGTTGATTTGGTCATTCTTTTCATTTGACAAAGTTTGAGCACTTCAAATTTTTAAATTTAAAAAAATGACAAGTTCGAACGAGATTTTCAACCATTAAATGATTTCAGCTGAAAAGGTGATGAATACTAAAGTTGTATAACTCATCAAGATCTACAACCTTTATTTTGATCATTTCTTCATCTGACAAAGTGATAGTAAACATTGTTCACAAATCAACATGTTTCTCGTATAGTTCATGAAACTATGAGTCATATGTGAATTTATGAACAATGTTTACTAATACTTTGTCACATGAAGAAGTGACCAAAATAAAAGTTGTAGATAGTGATGAGTTCAACAACTTTTATGTTCACGACTTTTATTGTTGAAATCATTTAAGGTTTCAAAATCTTGTTTAAAGTTGTCATTTATTGAAATTCAAAATTTCAACTGTTTAAATTTGGTCAAATGAAAATATGATCAAATAAAAGTTGTACATATTGATGAGTTCTACAACTTTGGTATTCATGAGTTTTTCATCTGAAATCATTTACTCTTTCAAAATATTGTTTCAAGTTGAAATTATTTGAATTTCAAATTTTGAATCGTTCAAACAAAGTCACTTGACAAGATGACCAAAATAAAAGTTGTACATATTGATAAGTTATACAACTTTTATGTTTACAATATTTTTATTTTATTTCATTTAGTGTCATAAAATTGTAGTCAAAGTTTTAAAATTCAAATTTTTAATTTTTGTTTTTTTTGTTTTCTATATTGTTTTGACTACAATTGTTTATATATATATATCTACATATATAGAATAATATAAAATATTGTATTTGTGCATATATACAATTGTTTTTATATTACTTTGTGTTTTTGTGATATAAAAAATACAGAATTAATAATTTAAAAAAATAGAAAATATTTGTAGGGACGGTTGGATCAGGAACCGCCCATTTGTAGGGGCGGCTGGATCAGGAACCGCCCCTAGAAATCGTCTTGAGTATAAATACAAGGGTGCACGGGTGTTAGCCTGTTGGGCGCTCTCTTCTTCATCCGACGCCATCAGGTTGCCCACTTTTTCCCCGGCACCCCGCCGACGCCGCCTCCCGGACCTGTCCCGACGCCCGCGCCCCCTCTCCGCACCCTCGGACATCTCCCGACGCCCGCGCCCCATCTCCACGGCGGCTAGGGTTTTAGAGCCCCCGGCCAGCAGCGCTAGGGTTTCCGACCTTGAGGTGCCGCGGGCCTGCTCCACCGGCGTCCGCACTCCTTCCCGTGCTCCACCGGCATCCGCACTCCTTCCCGTGCTCTCCGGCGTCCGCGCACCTCCACCGGCGTCCGCATTCCTTCCCGTGCTCTCCGGCGTCCGCGCACCTCCACAGCTTCCCCTACACCTGACAGGTAATTCGGATCCACCTTAAGTTAATTTGGCTTTTGTGTTAATCAACCTTGTTGGCTCTGTGATAGTTTATTTATTTACTTAAAAGCAAACTCAGTGTGGTGTTTGGTTCCAGTGCAAGCGGAAATGCCCTTGTGATTGTTGCTTTTCTCGAGTCCTATAGATATAGATCGACTAAGACTGGTGACTTAGTTTTTGTAGGATCTTGTTTTTCTGATGATTGATGCATGTGTCATGTGTGTGCTTCTATATGTACTGTCGAATCTAGTTTATGTGCCAATTGGGGACAATTAGGTGGCTACCACATTTGCATCCCATTCACTGAACAGCTAGCATGACAAGATGATCGAGATGCCAGGCATTGCTCCTCTAAACAAAGACAACATGGCAGATATATATAGCCTATCAATCCATAGCTTAGAGTGCAGGAGATACTAATAATGATGAATTGATTATGCTTAGAGATGAGCTGCATCAAGGTGAATACATACATACTACATATATGCGCATGTTTAGTTCCAGCAATTTGGAATTTGGGGCTACTGTAGCACGTTCGTTTTTATTTGGCAATTAGTGTTCAAACATGGACTAATTAGGCTCAAAACGTTCGTCTCGTAATTTTCCACCAAACTGTACAATTAGTTTTTTTTTCGTCTATATTTAATACTCCATACATAGGCCGTAAACATTCGATGTGACAAGTACTATAGCACTTTTTAGGATTTTGGGATGCAACTGAACACGCGCTATATGCATTTGCAAGTCTTAGAGTATCATTTACTACAGCTTTAGGCTTATATATATATACTGCAATTATTGAGACATTTCTGAACCAAACTGGCATTGACATGGAGTACATCATCAATCAGCCTGTCTGAAACTTGGAAACCTTTTTAGTGATATAAAACGTACTACGTATAGTATTAATGTTAGCCACTAACAATTACAGTAACACGAATGCATCCAAAAAAAAACCTCTATATATTTCGCCAAAATTCTATGTCTAGTGGCACTAGATTTCTCAACGTTGGCAACAAATTCCATCATCCAGTCGGCAATCACCATGTGTTCCTGCCAGTACGTGACCACCGCCAATCATTAGGCCGGCCGCGATATGGCTCTGATTAAAAAAAAAAACTGCGACTGTGACCTTTCCTGGAGCAGCAGGCACTGCCCTGCCTGTTCATCCTCCCTCCATCATGCCTGCCCCCCCTCATGCCCATGACGCAGCTGCATCCATCCCTGGCTGCTGCAGCTGCTCGCCTCGCCTCATTTGGAGCTGCTGCTGGGCCGCGCTGCCCGCTGGCCACTTGATGAGGATTCGGATGACCTTGCTCTCACTGCAGCCAAATGATGCGTCCACGTTGCAGCCATCACTGCACCAGTGCTGGTACGACCATGGTGCAGTGGTCTCCACTGTCCATGCACTCCTCCCTTGTTACTCACTTGCTCACTCATCATCGTCTCACCTTCACGCTGTGAATATACAGAGCACGAGAGCAGGACATGGTGTACAGGTGTCACTCTTACCTGTCCAGCTGAGCTCTGCATGCAACAAAGGGGGCCTTGGCCTCGCATGCAACCGGCGCCTTTCAGTCTGAACCGAAGCACCCATTCTTCTCTTCGTTAGGTGATTCATAGTTGCAGCAAAACGTTCTTGAAACTGAGAGGAAAGTGCAGTCAGGAAGTTGGTTGCATGCATTTTGGTTCAGTTTTCCAAAACCGGATGTACTTGTGTACACAGTCACACACTGGAAAATGCATGATATGGGTTCTCTCCGGGGTGACATGTCGCATGCCATGTTCTCTTTACCAGAATACCAGCCAATTATTGTGTTGTTAGAGAAAATGAACACTAGTAGTACTAGCTCCTAGTACGCATGTCTGAATAATCAGATCTAATCACTGATCAGGACGGTTTTCTGTAGAGTGCCCTGTAGGATTATGGTGTGATGTGATGTTAGAGGTTATTAGCCGCTGACGCCTAACTATTTGCAGCGGCCATGCATGCATGCATGTAGGTGTAGATAGCCCCATGAGTCCATGACTCATGTCTCATGTTGTAGTCAACAGCTTGTACACCCGAGCTACATTATGTGATTATCATTTTTGTTTTGTGTCCATCAAAGAAAAATAGCAGCCGATGCATGCATTCCAGGGAGCACTTTTCCTAACAAGGGCCAGCAGCAGCTGGACACCACGCCCCCCACACTTGTTACTTGAGCACAGCCAAAAGCTGCCCTGGACTGCAGGAAGAGGATTGAGTGGGCACTGGATGGCACCGCACTTTCTCTTTCACCTATCACTCACTCCACACTCACCTATCACTCACTCCACACTGTCATGTTAACCATGTACTGTCATTTCTTGTTTTGTTTCCGCAAGAAGCATCTAGCTCCAGGAAGATGCATTTTTCTGATTCACAATTTCCAAGAATCTTCTTCGTTTTGGAAACAAAAAGAGAGTAGTACACTGAAACCCACCATTTCAGCCCCTGCTTCCTTCTGCTCTTGACCACCAGGAAATTCCCCAGATCAGTAAACATAAGAGCATATTCGGTTCTTCCTTCTTCATTTTGATATGAATAGAGAGAAGTACACTCAAGTTCTCAACAGTTTTGGTCACTAAAAGTGACCCAAAACAGTCTCTCCCACCATTTCAGCACCTGAGCACATACTACCGATGCTTGCTACCTGTGATGCCAAATTAATTTGAATTGAGCACATGATGGCTTCTACTGAATTGAGTACATGTTAGCACTCTCTGTCTCAAATATTTTGAATTGATGCCTGTGATGCTCTCCTCTCCTATTGTGGGCTTATGCAGCTTGTGAACTACTACTAGCTAGTCCTACTACTATTACTCTTCTCTCTACTCTGTACTACTAAGTGTTGTTCCTGCTGCTCTTCTCTCATTTTTCTACTCTCTGTAAATTTAAAATGCCTAAGGTGGTGGCTGCTTGTTGTGCTTGCTTGCCCACTACTTACTGAATTTTTTGACTCTACTTAACTACTGTTGCTGCTATGTCTCTACCTCACTCTGTTGACTCTACTTAACTACTACTGCTGTTTACTGATTTTTTTTACTCTTCTCTCTTATTTTTTGACTCTGTAGTATGTCTCTACCTCTTTTGCGGTCTTCTAACTCTACTCTACTGAATTACTACTACTCTACTTGCTACTGAACTACTACTACTCTACTTGCTACTGCTAGCTACTCCTACTACTACTAGCTGGCTGCTACTCTAAGTGGCTCACTTCTACTACTCTATCTACGACTACTACTGTATCTAAGTGGCTGTTGCTCTTAACTAATGGCTGCTACAATTTTCTACTCCTCCTCTACTCTACTACTCTACTATTACTCCTCCTCTACTCTAATCCATTATTTACCACATCTAAGTTACCAGATTTTGATCTGTAGGGGTCTTCCAACCACCTGACAGCAGTCAACTCCTATCCTCTATGTTTGGAAAGCAGCAGCTGCTTTTTTTACATATTTTCCTCTCTATGTTTGTTAAGCAGCTGTTATTTTTTTTGCCAAATCTCTCCTCTCCTTTGTTTTGCCGATGATAAAATTGTCTAAGTCCATACATTATATGGAATATGAGCTGATAATCAAGAACTTGTGAGGAACTTGACATCATTAGCAGCCGCCCCTACATTACCTTCTCATCTCTTCTCTGTTATGATGCCTTGATGTTCCAAGTTCAAGATCAGATGTTGATTGACATGTTTCTGAGGCCTCTACTACTTCTACTTCTCATTTTTTTTATATATTATTATTTTATAGGACTACTTTGGTTTATAGACCTTTTTGATTTCTTATATCTTCTCGCGTACCTAAAGCACACTTTCTTGCATCTATTAGAACAAAGCACGAAATAAATATCGCGGACACCAGACAGTGCAGCCCGATGCCCCGAGCATGATGAGCAACCAACCTATGAGGAGCAAGCACTAGAGGACCAACTTACTTAGGAACAGTTCGATAACGAGGTAGAAAAGGATCTAGAAGTGATGCTTACTCAGGAGCAGTGTGACGAGGAG
Organism: Miscanthus lutarioriparius; assembly: GCA_904845875.1. Classification (NCBI taxonomy): domain Eukaryota; kingdom Viridiplantae; phylum Streptophyta; class Magnoliopsida; order Poales; family Poaceae; genus Miscanthus; species Miscanthus lutarioriparius. The sequence goes on from CAJGYO010000756.1 coordinate 79,827, forward strand.
GAAGGGGGAGCAGAAGGAAGAGCGGGAGAGGCTACTGAAGGCGAAGAAGTTGATGATGATGATGATGAGGACTCAGAAGAGGGATATGTAAGTCCCGAGGATCCTTTCCCACATGAAGCCAGAAGGAGGCCAACGGAGGAAGATTTGGACAAGGATTTTGACCCGAACGAGGAGGTAGGGAAAAAGCCTTAGCTTGTAAATTTTGGTAAAACTTTGGATGTGTTACCTCTGCTAACACTTTGACCTATCGTATATACAGGTCCCTCCTAAAACTCAGAAAAGACGACATCGACGTCTGTGACATCTCGCTGGACAAGACGGAGTAGAGGAAAGGAGAGCAGAGGCAACAACCACAGAGGCGGATCACGATGCCTCTACTCCACAACCTCAAGACACAACCACGACTACCAAGCCTAAGAGAAAACAAGGGGATAGAAAAGGAAATCTATATCCAGATAAGGCATGCTATGTGATAACGGAGGTCGGGCTAGCAGGGCAGATCCTTGAGCCGAAGAAATTAAGAGGATGATTCCGTAATGCGATTGGGGCCCTAGTAAAAGATAAATTGAACCCAGCAATCCCTAACTAGAAAGAGGTACCAAAGAACATAAAGAATGCACTATGGGATAGGCAGCTGAAGCTCAATTTTAGATTTCCGGAGGGTAAGCACGAACTGGTAAAAAAATGCTTTCAGAACAATGGGAGAGTCATTCCGACGTTGGAGGTCGGAGCTCAACACGAAGTATATCCAAAAGGGGTTAACTCCCTTCAACGAGTTCGGTAAAATAACTCCTAGTCAATGGGAGGAGCTCGTGGCTCAAAAGAATTCACCGAAGGCATTGGAGCTCAGTGCCCGTAACACCAAGCTGGCAAAGAGGAACAAACACCACCATCATCTAGGCCCCAGTGGCTACTATGCCAAGGAAGAGCAGATTAGAAAGATGGACGAAGAGGCCGCAGCTGTTGGGAATATCGATGTGACAAATTTAAAGGTACACTCAAGGAATTATATATATGCGAGGAGTACAGAATCATCCGGCGGTAATCTTAAGTTTGATAAGCTAGAGACCCAAGATGCAGTATTAAGGATACGTAAATATGCTGAAGACAAGGAAAATGGCTCATTCAATCCTTCCAGAGAGAGGGACGAGCTTAGACTTGGCTTGGAAAACAAGGAGCACATAGGCCGCACCAGGGGGCTAGGGAAAAGGATGACCTAGAAGCAAGGATTCAAAGAGGACAGGCACATGTACAAGAAACATGGCAGAGACCGGGAGACTAATCTTGAGCTCCAAGTGAAGGCTCTAGTTGCGAAGGCACTGGAGGAGTAAGGACTGTCTATGGAGCCACGGATATTAGTGACGCCGCCGGGAGAACTAGCATTAGTTGGCAGTCCTTCGAAAGTTCCTAGCAGCCAAGGTTCTATTGCAGCCACAATCCTCGTCGATCGCATACGGGAACCAACTAGTTGCACCTTGGTGTTTCTCAGCGGCCGGCAAAACACTGTGATGGAGGTGGCAACGGGTGTGGCACATCCTCCCGGTGGCTTACACCACAATAATAAGATACCGTCAGACTACACTAGGATCAAGGTGCATACTGTGAAGCCCGAGTTCATGCAGTGGAGGATAGACTATGCAACTCTCGAGGGGCTGGTGTTACTCGAAGACATTATGGGGCAATTCATCCTCTGGCACAAATGGGACATTATATTGACTGCTTCTTCGCCGCCTCCCCCTCTCCCAAATTTGGAGCGAGTTGTTGAGGTTGGGGAGATATTTTCACTGTCTCGTGACCACCACATTCCTGAGATGCCACATTCTTCCCCACCTCCTAGCGAGCATGTGCCTGATGAGATGCCACGACCTTCTCCAGCTCGTATCGAGCAAGTGCATGATGAGATGCCAAAGTCTTCTCAACAAGCATAGCCGATACATGAACAACGAGTGCCTCCTGAAGAAGGTGATGCATAAGAAGATGAGGACATGCCTGAATAGGAACTTTGAAAGAAGCATCCAATCACCATAAGGCCAGTTTATGTTCTGATGAAAGGTGTTTCGTCGGTGTCCAAGTGGTATTCCTATGACCAGTTCAAGCCTGAGAACCAAGTTAAAAAAGTCCCATCACGAGGTTCTGAAGTGGCCGTCACTAGCAAACTCCACCAAATTGCAAAGCATTATCCAAATGTTGATGATATCAAATGGTCAAAGGATTGCCCGAAAATATATGAAAGAGGCAAGCTCTTCCTACCAAATCGGGACATCCAGCGCCTACCACTTGAAATGAGAAGGTTTCATGATTGATACTTGCGTGTTCTCCCAACGAGCATAGACCTCATACAAGCATGCTTCCCCACCGGCACATTTGGAAGCCCAGCTGGGAAAATTGTCTTTGACTTCAATGACATGCAGACATGCTTTCACCTGGGAGCAATGGAGATGAATCTAATTCGCACGTGGTGCCTGTAAGTCATTGTCCTCCCGATATGATATGAATGTAATCTTTGAATTTTGTTGTAACTAACCCATGCCGTGATTTGTAGAATGCAATTGCACATTGTCAAACAAATGCCAAGTGTGAAAGCCGGGTATATAGATCCTCAAGTTATAGCCTAAACAAATTTTAATTACCCTAAACAGTGAAAACTGGATGCCAAAGAGCTAGCTGCTGCAAAGACTGTTCGGGAGAAAGAGCACATCCGTACGGCGAAACTAAGGGAAGAGTCCCTTAAGGTTGCGGCATACATTGCCCTAGCTTTCAAAACTCTTCAACAACACTCTACTATATAGCTACCATACAACTTCGAGTAAGTTCAACTCTATACTTAAAACTTTGTTCAATATATTTTATTCGATGCAAAAGAGCTTATCTAGTTCTATGATTAAATCTATGCAGCAACCACTGGATTTGTATAGCCGTCGATGTCGGGAGAAACATGGCAGGGGTCTTTGATTCAATAGATGGGACCCGATGACATACAAAGACTTCATATCGATTCTCAAGACGTATACATATCGACAATCCTCATTAGCTTATATGTTTGTATACATACTTGTAACATTCACTTTTAGATACTAACAAGTTGTATTTGCTAAAATAATTCGAACATAGCATTTAGGTTCTATGTCACTAATCATCGAGGAAGGCATGATCCAGCAAGGAAGGAAAAGCTGGCTATAAAAACACTATGTGCGGTAAATGTAACTTACTCCTTCAGTACTCTATTACATGGCTATCAAAAACATTACTTAACATTTTTATATGCAAAACACACAGTGCCCTAAACAGAAGCCTGTGAGTATACATTGTGGATACTATATATGTTCTATGATGAGTAACAACGATACCTACAGAAGACACCCCTTAAGGGTAAGTTTGAACCTCTTCACCCGTAGTATAAAAACTTCGTACATGGTATGAAATACTAAACCGAAACTTGTTTTCTTGTAGTGGAAAGAAGAGAAAAGAATGAAAAGAGACCCATACAAGGATGACCAACTCTTAGAGCTCATCGGCGACTTTTGCAACTTCATATTGGATCAGATTGTACATGTCAAAGGCGCTTACCATGACCGAGAGTCTGACTTAGGTAGAAATCCTCAGTACCAACACCTTCGTGAGACTGAAAGACTAGCTCTAGGACGTTGATAACAATGTTTATGGAATTTGTATATTTAATAATGGATTGTATATATTCTTGTGAATTAGACTTGTAATTGTAGTTTATATAATACTTTTGTGCTTGTAGTCTAAGGGGTTCGGAACGCCGGAACGTTGGTCGCGGGGCGTTCGGTAACGCGAACACGGTTCGGAACGTTGGTCGCGGGGCGTTCGGCAACGCGAACGCGGTTCGAAACGCTGGTCGCGGGGCGTTCGATAACCGAACGCCGGATGTAATACGCGGAAACAAACAATGTTTTGGTCGAATTTGAATTGTAAATTTGAATTTTTTTTTACGAGAAAACGTAATGTAGGGCGGTTATAGATTGAACCGCCCCTACAAACAGGTATTATAGAGGCGGCTTGTACTACAGCTGTCCCTACAAATCGATTTGTAGGGGCGGCCTAGGAATCGCCCCTACACACGCATGATATGTAGAGACGGTTAGGTAGGGGCGGCTGGCCAAACCACCCCTACAAAGAGTTACAAGCCGCCCCTAAAAAGCATTTCTGCGGTAGTGGGAGATGCTCTAAATTATCCACCTCTGTTATTATAACGATAATAAAATACCTCCCTAATTTTTATTTAAATTATTCACCTTTGCTACTATGAAAGATACTCTAAATTTGTATATAAATTGCTCGCCTCTGTCTTATGAAAGATAATTTAAAGTAAACTTTTAAATTTGCATCTAAATTACCCATCTCTATGGTTATGAAAAACAATGCAAAATAACCCCTTAATTTTACATCTAAACTATGCACATACGTCATCATGAAATACTATTTAAACACACGTCTTTATTTGTGTCTAAATAATTCACGTATGCCGTTATGAAACAAACTAAAATAGCATTCAAATCTACTTATATACTAATATAAGGTATTATACAGAAGAATTCAATAGCTGTAAAATACACTATATATACACTATATATATATATATATATATATATATATATATATAATTTGTGCACTTCACTCACTGTTAAATTAAAATAAGCATAATGCTATGTGCCACTAAACAGGCCAAGTGCTCCATCTGTCTCTTATTATCTGTCGCTACAGGAAGCGTGTTGGTCAAACTTTCTTAAATTTGACTAAGTTTATAGAAAATAGTAGCAACATTTGTATCTCTAAATAAGTTTATTGTAAAAAAACGATTTAACGATCTATCTAATGATACTAATTATGTGCTATAATATTAATATTTTTTAATATATTTGGTCAAAATTGGCTAAGTTTGATTTCTCGAAAACGAGAACGACAGATAAAAAGGGACGGATGGAGTATATATTGGGAGAGTTAATTAATAAATCTAAAAATTATCACAAAAATCAGAAAGATACATGACGATTTATGCTATTGTAGTACTTAAAATGCAATCTACGACCTAAAATGTTTATTTTCCATAAAATACAAAAAAAGTGGAGTTAATAATGATACAATAAGATATGAGTTTCAACTTTAAGTATAAAAAATCCGTATCAACCAACAAGGTCAAAGTTTGAAAATGAAAATCTAGATTTGTGCCGTCCTAGGATTGACGGACCAGTAGCCAAATAATACACATCGCAAGTATATTACAGAGTCCCCTTCGGTGACCATACTGCGTCATCATATATTACATGCTTCAGGCTTTCAGAAGAAGTACTACAATCCTTGCACTGATGCAATGCAAGAGGCGACTAGGGTCTCTGGTGGAGGAAACTATGTCACACGGTGCGGCGGGACAGTCTTCCGATCCGGTAAGAGGGTTTCTGCTGCAGGAGCTGTGCTACTGTCTGATCCATGGGGTTCGTCTGCGTCTCGGCCCATCTGCCTGATTCAAACCTGCCATACGTAACATTATAAACATATTCAAAGACCTGAAATCGTGGACAAAGTGCAGTGATTCGACGAATTAACGGATCTATATCAGGACATGCATGGTACGGAGTATTCAAGAAAAATCGCAATATGAGTAGTACCTATTTGAACCCGATGATCCCAATCCTCCACTTGCACTAGCAAGACGATGCCTTTGTTCAAGCCTGTTGGCCAACCGGTATAGGGAATCCCTTATGCGTCCTTTGGTCGCCAGATCAAGCTGCATGTGTGGCACATAAAAAGGATATATATAAAAAAGTAAGTATTAACTTCACATGACGAAAAGGGAGACTGCAGCAACAGCATCACGAGAATGGTTAGTTACGAAATGCTGTGGCAGTAACTGTAAATCGCCTACCTGATTCATGCCATACTGAAGCTTCTGAAAGGAAAGATCCTTTACTGGCACGGCATCCAGAACTACTGCCGAGCCAAGGTGCCCATGTAATCCTGCAGAACCCATGTCCTCCGAACCGAACTGTAACTCTGCACAGCTCGGAGCGCAGCTGCTGCCTGCAAACTCTTCTGGGAACTGATGTTTCGGCGCTGAAGTGGTGTCGCTCATCAACATCGTCTCAGGCTGTTCATATGTTGCCAGTGGAGGAAAGTACATGTCCAGTGGGTTTTCAGCCATCTCCTCCAGGATTGTATCTGGAGCTCCATTAAACGGGTCTCTAGTCTTCGTCGCAGCAGAACGAGGGACATGCGCAGTAACGGTGTCTGGCCCTGAGCAACAGGTAGACGAACCATCGGTGCACATGGTGCTTGATGCCGCTGGGACTGGGACTACTCGCATTGCCGGACTTGAACAAAGAATAGCCTCTAGCCCCTCCCAGCCACCCGTTTGGCTCGCGAGTGCTGTATCATCAAACGGGAGGAAGAGTTCGGCATCCGAAAGACCGGAAGAGGAGCTGCCATGTGCATCATAATTCGAGGCTGTACCACTACTGCTTGCTCCATTTCTGCTGGACTGTTGCTTGGTTTTTGTCGTATTTACCTGCATATAGATCAATCAAGAGAGAAAAGATCAAAAATTTTCTCAACTGAGTGTATAATCTTTTCAGGAAAAAGGATGATCTGGACTCGTGATATTGACGAGGGCAAAGTTCTGGACTCTTGGCGTGATAAGAGAAGCTACCTTTAATTGGTAGGAAATCCTTTGCATCATACCAAGGGTAGAGAAAGTAATCATTCAGGAATTAAGTACCTTCATAGTGTTGCTGTCGTTTCGATCAATTGAGAAATCAATATCGTCAGAGTAGCCGTTCCGTACTAGCTGAGCTTCTGGTGAGCAATGAGAGGACCATAGTATGTCCTCGAAATAATTGCTCCCTATCTCAAACGTAGGCTCGAAATTTCTTCAGAAAATGAAAGGAAAAAAAAAGTTGAGGCATCACACACCGGTGGCGTTGCTGCTGATGGTAAAAGGCACATGCTAAACATGGCAAGCGCGCGGGGATTACCTCAGGCTTTCCTCGAGATCGTCAAAGCCGACCAGCTCAGGCCAGTCGGAGAAGAACATATCATCCCCCTTATCTTGGAGTGCTGGGACGGTCTTGCCTCCAGTCGAAAGAACGCCTGAAGAACTTCGGGTAACTAGGCATTCTTCAGCACTGAACATGCTGTGGCCTTGAAATAGCATACTATGGTCACTGATCATAGAAAAGTCATCCATCGCGTTGATCCCGATGGTTGAAAAAAACTGCGAAGATAAAATGAAATTAACATCTCAGACATAACTCATCATAGGAAAAAAAAAAGAAGAACCAAGAAAAAGCAATGATCGACCATCGAAACAATCAACGGCAGATTCAACTGTACAATACAATCCACAGCACATAACAAAATGATGGAGTACCAGAGAGCCAAAGAACTGGAGCGAGCCATACCTCGTCTCGAACTCGCGATGCTCGCAGAAGTCGCAGATGCGGAATCCAAACCACCGGGTTGACGACGTGCGTGAAGTTCAGCGACGCAGAGCTTGGAACTTGAGTATTTGCGTGCCCGACGGCACAGTGACGCATAAATAGGAGCAGCGCGGGCGCCGAACGCCGATCGCCCGAGCCATTCATTCGGTGGACGAGAATTAGGCGCGTGCCAAAGTGCCGGAACGCTTGTCTAGATGCATGCGATTGGTGACGACTGACGACGACGACGAGTGGACTCTTGTGTCTTCTCCTCCCCCGGCCCGGACCCCGGTCGTCCGAGATTGGCCATTCGGCGCAGCTCTGTCGCGCCCCGACGCCGACGGGACGCCAGAAACGGCAAGGGGGTGGGCGCCCCGCGCGCCCGGTTCTGGCATGCGGACAGCGACGCGCGCGACCGTGGTAACGTGCACGTCGAATCGGCGCTGGCCCTCGCGATCACATCAGGGTCAGGTTGGTTCCACGTACTACGGCGGGGCTATGCCATCCACACATCCGCATCCACCTCGCCTACGCCGAACGCGGCCGCGTCTTTCGTGAGAAGGGCAACGGCAAGCAAGGTGGCGACAGGCGAGGCGAGGCCGGCAACGATTCCAGTGACCACCTCGCACCTCGCGCCGCGCGCGATTGTGGTTGTGTGAGGTCCTGGGGGCGGCGTGGTGGCCTTGACGATTGGGGTGCCCCGCTCGCTGCCGCCTAGTCACCGAGCTTTCGAGGGCGGACTTGTCGCGCTGCTCCGTTCTCGGGCGGTTCGGACACGCCGTGCTTTTGACCTGCCACGACATGACGTTTCACGTGGGAATTGAGCTGTTCGATCGGGTGGCTGGCGGTGCGCTACAGCAGTTCAGTCGATCAGAGGCGTGCATGTCAGCATGTGCGTGTAAATCTGCTCGCCACTAGCTTGCTATTGCTAGCTAGAGGGACGTGATCATGTAACTGGCAAGGACCGCAAGGACAGAAGCTAGGTCTGTGCAATCTTGTTTCTGAGCCATTGGGACTTGGTGGCAACTAGAAATGATTGCACGCGCTCGTCTTCCCTCGAGGACTCCGTGTGGCCGTCAGAAACACTGAAACAGCCATGTGCATGCGATGGCAGCCAGCTCTGGGTTTTGGTTAGTTTTCTGAATTTACTGATCTCCAAATTAGCTCAACGTACGTACGCATAGAAGTTGTACGCGGCAACGTCTGCGTCGATCCAAAGCGAGCGTCTTTATGGTTTTTGTGCCCAACTCTACGTACGCACGCGACGTGAACACGAACCAAATCATATATGGTGGCCCCTCAAAAAAAAAAAAATATGGTAGCCATGCATGACGTTGAGACCGTGACGTACATGCTCAAAGGAATGCTGTGCGATGCCATTGGCGTGTCGGGGAGAGTTTCGGGCCTTGTCTGCACGAGCGCATGCAGTTCGACCCGAAGCAGGAGAGCGTTTGAATTTTCTCTTTGGGTCGCCACGCCACAGACCACACGGCATCATCGGTCACCTGTCTGCCGTGTGCACGCACGCTCGCAACGACACAACACGCTATATCGAGGCCGAGAACTGTGATGTTTGGGTTTGGGCCGGGCTCAGTTTTTTTTGGAACCGCGAGCTGGCTCGCTCATTTGAGTTGGCACCAGTTACTGTTGTAGGTCCGTTTATATCCCTGCCAAACTCTTTGCCAATTTTTGTTAAAAAAAAAAACTCTTTGTCAATTTGGTACAAGTAGCTCCTAGGCCTAGTCGCACAGACGTGCGCGTGCCACTTGCTGGAACAAGTTATGTACACTAGTGGCAGTAGTTGGAGAACTATTGGTACCCTGTTTGAAGCTCTTAAGACCTGTGATGTGTTCCAGACTTCCAGGTTCCCGCGGCAGGTAGTGCGAATAGTCATATTTGGTGATTGAAACGTTTCCGAGCATAGCGTGCACTATGATCTATGAAGACGGCCGGAGAGCATAGCGTCCTCGACGCGTAATGACCCGATCGAAATCTCACCGTCGTACTTCTCGTCTCCACTCACTAAATCATGCAGCCGGCGCCCGGCGCTGTGCACGCGGTGATGCACCGGTCCGCACATGCACATGGCGCTGTGCGTCCCGCGCTAGCTCGCGCATGCCACGTTTGCAATTGCGCTCTGCGGAGTAGATGCGACCGCATCGATCGTCGATCGAGCTGGTGCAAGCTACCGGGCCACAAAAGGTGATGGAGAGGCCAAAACGGACCTGCGCAGCTGGTTGCTTGTGTGTTCTTCTCAGTACTCGGGGTCCCCTGCATTCAGACTTCATTTAAACAGCAAAAGCATCAACGACGCTTTTTTTACAACATTATCAACGCGCTTTTTTTTTAAAAAACTTCAGCAAACTTTATTGATTCATCATGGATACATCGTTTACGAGCAATCGTAGGATAGATACAGGGGATCATCTACCCAAATATGAGAGCTTTTCTCTAGTAAAGCTTGCGTAGCTGGCAACTGAATTACAGCTTCGATTACAATGACTAATTGAAATTGCCATGAACTCCTTCTAGTAGATGGCACATTCATCGTAGATTGCCGCTGCAGCCGTAGCCGAGGAATTTCCATCCTGCATTGTAATCAGACTGGAACTCCACTCGAGTACAACCAATTTGTTGCGCCAAGAGTCTATCCCTCGGTGCATATGCTCCTGCCGTGGCCGCGTCTATTGTATGAGGTACATTATCAACGCGCTTAATTGGGTGTACATCGTGACCGCGCTGTCACGGAACGTTCTAGTAGTATTCTACGCCGGCAATACACTACTGGCACACATGCTGATGTTGCTGCTATTTTAGCAACACCTAATCCACGATGTCTATGATGTGCTTCTGCTCATTGCTCTGTCCCTGCTGAATCCAATTAGCGTCCAACTAAATCACCGCTCCTATCCAGTCCAATCCTAATGTTGTCATCCAATCTAACTCCACCTAAATCCAAATCCAAACACATCCAACGCTAGTTTGCACGGGACTACCCCTTTTTTTAAAGAAGAAGAAATCACCGCACCGCGTGCGCCGGCCCACCCATCGGCGGCCCCGGACGGGTCCGTCGCGTCCAGGTCCGGCGCCCTGGGCGGAGGCGCCACGCCCTCCCTGGCGCTGGCGAACTTGGAGATGGGGATGGAGGCCGGAATCCCGCGGGCCTCGGAGGCGGAGGCGCGGCCTCTCTGTTGCGCGGAGAGGAGGAGGGCCCGTCGAAGATGTCCATCCGAGGTCCCCGAGCGCGACACTGACGTCGTCGACATGGCGCAGCTTCCGCTGGGCTTCTTTATAGAGAGTTAAATTTGAAATTTGTATGAACTACAGCTAAGTAGTTGGGGCCGAGGCCCATGGGAGAAGAAATGGACTTCTTTTTTTTTTTTTAAAAAAAGAGATACTACTATGGACCCCGGCCTCTCTGGCCTGAATAGGCTGCGAACCAGTCCAGCTCTCTCCGAACACTGGCTTCCCAAGGCCCATTTCTCTTCAAATTCAACTGGCCGTCGGCCGTCGCCATGGACGCATGGGGGGACCAGCAGGTCCAGTAAGCAAGCGCGCGAACCGGAAGCCCGGCGACGCCGGGAGCGCCCCAGGCGCGGGCGCACTCCTCCTCGGGGGCTCGGGGAGTCGGGGTTCCGCCTCCGCCGCGACGGAGAGGAGTGGGAAGCGGGCTCCTCGGGCTGCGCGTCGCCTTCCCTAGCGCTCCCCCGCCGCGCTCGCGGCCTCTTCCCCGTATCTTCTCGATCTGGTAAGCCCCCGAGTCCCCGATCTCCAATCTATCGTGCATTCGTGCTTCTGACCTTAATTTCGATCCGTGATGAGCGCTAGTGCGAATGTACGAGTCCTTGGTTCACGAGTTCGATTAGATGTGTGTTTTTTGTTTGGTTCTGAATTCTGTGTGGCGAAGTGGGAAAGCGGGAACACGCGCGTAGATAAGGCGCTGACGGCTAGGGTTACAAGAAGGAACTCGAGCAACTCTCGTCGCCGCCGTCGCTGTTCTCGTGTCCCTGTAGGTGCAGCCCCACTCTGCCACCCCCGCGCATCCTCGCTCCTCCTTCACCTCTGGTACGCGCTCATCACCGCTGCCTCCCCGTGAGTTCTCCTTGCTTGATCTGCCTTCCTTATCTAGTTTGGCCATCTGGGAGCAAAATTCAGCCTTGTTGTGTTTCAATTTCTTTTGCATATCTGATTGTGGATGCTAGGCACCTCCTGATTTTGGCCTTCATTTGTGCCTGTGCCTCGCCTAATCGCGTTAATCTACGCTTAGTTACCCTAGTCTCTAGGCGCTGGCTTAGCGCCTGCCTAGTGCCTGGCGCGTTTTGGAATCTTGATCTGCATCTTATACTTGGATTATAAGTGTATAATTTCTTCCTAAAATTTTTGCAACGGAGCCGCTCCCACATCTGGGTCAACTACCCTCGATCCCTCGTTAGGTTACGATTGGGTTTTCTTGGATCTTTAAGTTAGTTTGATCGCTTCTCTAGCCGTTTGTATCTATTAAATTTCTTTTGGGAGGACTGAACAGTTTGATGGTTTTGTAGACCATATATTTGGGTTGTTTGTTTGTTAGGGTTGGATTGTAAGGTCCTCTGCTGCGGCTGCTCCCCTCAATTTCTCTTAACATTGAAACCGATCAGTTAGTTCAGGACTTCTCCACCACTTCGAGATATTTGGCTTTTGTTTGTTTATTTCCATGTCAGTGGGTGTTATGTGTAGGTCTTATTGAATCCATTGTTGTTTGCTTTTGGCTCTGTTAAGTTGTATTTATGTTGCTCGTTTCTTGAGCACTCAACGTATTCCTTATTGGAATAGAAACTAGTTGATTATTAATGATATTATTTGAGAAGTGAAAATAACAACCGGCAAGTTGATGCTTCACTTCGTTTTTAAAAAGTAACGCTTCTTCTTTTTTTTTTCTTTCTTTTTATGAAGTTAGTTTTGAACATTAGATCAATCACCCACGGCAGGCATAAAACTTGAATTGTAACCTTTCATTAGTTCTGCAATGGATTTGCTACATTACTTTACTGGTTAACTTGAATTGTAACAGTTCATTAGATCTGCGATGGATTTGCTACATTACTTTACTGGTTATGACTACATTTCACTTTCTTTAATTCTGCTTCAGTTTGAAAGATGGTAGCAAGTAAGAGAGCTGCTGCTGATCCCACGAGATCCTCAAATGAGAATAAAAGAACTTGCAGTGGGGAAGGAGGGACAACTGAGTCATTGGTTTCAGGTCTGCTTATTCTTCCTACATATACACATGCAGATAGTGCAATTGTTTGGTAGAATAAAATGCTACAGCATATGTCTATAGATTGGTCCAGAAAAGATCTGCAACACTATGAACATCAGCCTCTCCTTAAAACATAGAGATGTTCATGGGTATATTCAAGCCTAGTCACTTCTGATATGAGTGGTTGCACAATATGTCATATATTTCTAATCTTACATACAATACTATTTGCAGAAACTTATGTGATTGCTACATTACTGTATTTAGAATTAGCATGTCTGTTAATCAGCCTTCTTTCTTCAGCATATGAGGATGTTCCCAGCAAGGCACAGTCTGAGAGTGGGTCTAGGGGTTACCCCCCCAGTACATCAAGTGATACGATCAATCGTGAGTCAATGCTTGTACACTTAGTTATCTGGCAATTGAGCCTTTTCACATATCTGCTGTACAACTGACAATTATTATACCGTTGTCTCTTTTACCAGGTGGCATTGCTTTGCTTAATGCTCATCATGGTCCTTTTGGTGATATATATCCTGAAGATGGTGTCTGGGGTGAATTCAATAGAAGTTTTTCTCTTTTCTTATCAAAAAATGTTGTTGCGCTTGCTTCGTTCAATGGTGAGTTTGTAGTAGTGTCCAAACTCGTATTCCTATTTATATTATGACCATCAGTAGCTAATAATCAAAATTACTGTATCCAGGAGGAACAAAGTTTTTTTCATGCACAGGATTTTTCATTGACTTTGATGATGAATGTCAGACTATTCTGACTTCAGCAACCTTGGTTAGGGATCCTGATGGTTCAAATAAGATTGTTGAGGGCCTGAAGGTTGGTGCTTCTAATTACACTGTGATACTTGTTTGTCCAGGATACTGCTTAAGTATCATTGTATCATTTGCAGATTAAGGTGTTGCTTCCAAACAATCAAAGTAAAGAGGGGACATTGAAACATTGTAGTTTACAGTACAACGTTGCTCTAGTCAGTGTCAAGAACTGCCGTTATGTTCGTCATGTGAATCTTGAACAATGTTCAATAAATTATTCTTCCAAGGTAGTAGCTGTGGGCCGTTCTTTTGAATCAGGTGCATTAATGGCTACAAGAGGGGCACGAACCTGCTGGTCAGGCCCTTTTGATTGCGAGCATCTTTCTTACTCTACTTGTAAGATCAGTAAGGTACTATTTGTTGATTTTCTTTCTGCCCACTTACATGTTACATGAATGAGTACCTTAGCCTTATTTGCAAAGCTGATGATCTCCATGTCTTGGTTAGTCTGGGATTGGAGGCCCCCTTGTTGATATCGACGGGAAGTTTCTTGGTATGAACTACTATGACAAGAAAATGGGAACCCCATTCCTCTATTTTGATGATCTCCGTGGAATCCTGCAATATTTCAAGACAAAGCAGTATGTATATTAGATTTCTTTTTTGGTATTTAAATTGCATGTTAGTGTTAGTATTTGGTTTTGTTTTGCGACTGTAATTGTATGAACATTTCGATTATCTGGTTAAAGGAGATTCAGTCACCATAATTCTCTCTATATATCTTAGCTTTTGTTTGATTGACAAAACTGAGTATCGGTCAATGACTGGTATGAAGCGCCACATTCTTGAAGACAACTACTACATACAAAACCGGTATGCTGATACATCTCATTCCATCTTTATAAATTTCTCATCAATTTTCATTGTGGGGAAATTTTGAATGGCAGGTGGATATTGCCTGATCCAAGTAGTATGAATGAACGTGAACGTGAAGAGGAACGCAGAGTCCTAGCCAGCCTCCACCCAACCAGCAGTCGCCGCGTCAAATATGCATACACAGGTGGTGATGTAACCGTGTTGAAGTAGGCAGTTTTTGCTCTACTTGCTGAATTGCTCTGTTTTATTTATGTCTGAAAGATTTCATGTTTGAACCAGTATCCTTGTTATGTAAGTTAGATGACACTTTCTAGTTCGTGGAAAAACATGTCATTAACTGCTGAATTATGTAAGTTTAAATTGAAACTATAGCATTAGTCAGGACCTGAGAGCTAAGTTTAAACTACAACATTGTATTTTTCGCTGTACTATGCATGGTGCTTTTGTTTCTTTGTTACCGTATGCTCCTGATGGGCCTGATGGCAAACGCAAGCTACTGGCAATGAGATGCTTGTTTTGAAGTGTAACTGGCCTGTGATCGATGAGTTGCTCAGAGCCGAAATATCAGCACGCACATGATTTGATATTATCACCGCGTACAAAGTCTCTGTTGATGAGCCTTAACAAACCTCTCTTTAAGCAGAAAAGCTAAACAGTGAGCTCCAATTAATAAAGCTCATACCGAGAGCTCTTTGCGAACCGTCATATCTTAAATAGACATACGATAGTAAGCAAACTGTCAGCGACTGTCGCTCGCCTCTTTCTCTCGTCACCTCACCTGGCGCCGGCAGCCAGTTTCAACTTTCAAGCGTGTCAACTAGCACCAGGGGCCTAGTAGAGTGAGCCTGTACAATGTCGGTATGGTAACCAGTCTCCATCTGCTGGATGCTATTGCATCTTTCACAACTGAAAGAATGGGGCAGAAGTAAACGCATTCGATTTTGCTGAGATCGTGTCAAGATCGATCGAGAGCGAAATCGCCCTTTCCTAGCCCCTCGCTATGGATGATGCTACTGCGCACGGTGATGCACCGGTCCGCACATGCACATGGCTGCGCGTCCGGCACTAGCTCGCGCATGCCACTTTTGGAATTACGCTCTGCGGAGTAGATGCGATCCATCGAGCTGGTGCAAGCTGCCCGGCCACGGGTAAGTTAAATATGCTGCCCTTTGAGGGAAAAAAATTATCGCCCTGTTCGTTTGGTCGTATTTGGCTTATAAGTCATGGCTTATCAGCTAACAAACAATATTTGTCTCTCACATCAAATCAGTCAACAGTACTTTCAGCAATAGCTTATAAGCCGAACGAGCCCAAACCAACATGGGCACAAAAGGTGATGGAGAGGCCAAAACGGACCTGCGCAGCGTTGCTTTGCTTGTGTGTTCTTCCCGGCCGGGGTCCCCTGCATTTTCAGACTTCATTCAAACAACAAAGCATCAACGACGTTTTTTTACAACAGTATCAACGCGCTTAACTAGGTGTACATCGTGTCATCGTGACCGCGCTGTCACGGAACGTTCTAGTAGCATTCTACGCAGGTTATACACTACTGGCACACATGTTGATGTTGCTGCTATTTTAGCAACACCTAATCCACGATGTCTATTATGGGCTTCTTCTACTCATTGCTCTGTCCGACTGTCCCTGCTGAATGCCACACCATCAACATCACTGCGCGTCTGTACCCAGACGTCGTGACCGGGCCGGAAATAATGGAGAGCCAGGGACACGTACGCGAGGCGGGTCCCAAATGCCAACCACTACTTCGGCGTGCCCCTCGCTGGCTGGCCGGCTGGCCCCCACCCCGATCGTCAAGGCGAGGCATTCTCCGCAAACCCCTCCTTACCCCACACAGAAAACCCCTCTGATCCCCGCGCGCACCGCGGCCTCCGCTGCTAGATCCCATTCCCAGATCCCACCGACGCAGCACAGCGATCGGAACGCGACCCGAACCGACGCAATGGCGACGCTCACCGTCCCCTCCTCCGTCCCGGCCGTTGCCGAGGACTGCGAGCAGCTCCACAAGGCCTTCGAAGGTCCCTCCGACCCCCGACCGCATTCCTCACTCGCACCGGCGCGCGCTCTCGCTGCACGCGCCGACGACTGACGCGCTCCGCATTTTCGATCGATGGCAGGTTGGGGCACCAACGAGAAGCTGATCATCTCCATCCTGGCCCACCGCAACGCCGCGCAGCGCCGCGCGATCCGCCGCGCCTACGCCGATGTGTACGGGAAGGAGCTGCTCCGCGCTCTCGGCGACGAGATCCACGGCAAGTTCGAGGTAGGTAGCAGCAGATCGGTGGATCGAAAGCACGCGCGCGATTGATTGGCTCATCGGTTGATTTGATTGGTTTGCCCTTGAATGACCCAGAGGGCGGTGATCCTGTGGACGCTGGACCCCGCGGAGAGGGACGCGGTGCTGGCGAACGAGGAGGCGAAGAAGTGGCACCCCGGCGGCCGCGCTCTGGTGGAGATCGCGTGCGCGCGCCCGCCCGCGCAGCTCTTCGCGGCCAAGCAGGCGTACCACGACCGCTTCAAGCGCTCGCTCGAGGAGGACGTCGCCGCGCACGTCACCGGCGACTTCCGCAAGGTGAGGGCCTCGGATTTTATGACGATCTGACGTTTGCTTGCATATATAGATAGATCGCTCTTGTCGATAGGTGATCTTGATCTGTTTTTTCCGACCTGTAGGCCAATCAATTCGCTGCTTGTGTCTTATCAGTTGTCACCTAACAGATGATCCATGCTCTTGTATCTCGCATTACTGTGCATTTTGATTCTGAAGGGAAAGTCATTTCGCACACTGAGATGTTACGGATCTGATAGTCCTGCTGTTTACCCGTGTGGGCTAGACAGGTTCTGCTGCGTGCGAAATCAGAATCAGATACTGATTTCCTTCATTGTGCGAACTTACTGATACATGATTGCAAATTTAATTAGTTTGAATGGACTAGACAATGATTGGCAACATGTTAATCTTGAAATTAAGTTTGATGTGCTTTTTATCGCATTTGGGTATATCTACTGATGCAGAACATAAATTTTGTAACTGCATCATAACATGCTTGTAGATATTGTACAGTGACACCTTTGTCCAAAACTATTAGACTGATACTCCCTCCGTCCCAAAAAGAATGATGTTCTAGAATTCAAAATTTGTCCCGAAAAGAATGATGTTCTGGGATTCAAACCTCATGCGTGCATAATATGGCGCGTTAATCTCGTACATGCATGATTAAATGGGAATATATTTTCTCTACCTTGTACATGCAACTCAACTAATTAAGGGCACATACGTCTTTTTCATTCACCCTTAATCTGTCTGAAAATTCCTAGAACATTTTTTTTTTGGGACGGAGGGAGTACTATTTTAGCTTTTGTTGAAACTCTTTATGTTTTTTGGTTCCATTAGCTAGCCTAGTGCTTAATGCGCATCATAAAGATAAGATGTCACATATCTGATGGTACTGCTGATACATATAACTACTCTTCTCAACCTTGATACGGCTGATTTGGTTAGCATAACCGCAATAATAGATGATCCATCTGAAAAAATTGTGGTCGCTATCTGTCAAGATAAGATACTGATTTCTTTTATCTTTCTTTCACTAAAATTAGGCCATTTGGTGTCTGTCTGCATGCTACTCTTCATTAAGTTGGATGCTGTTTTTTGTTTTTGAATTGATAGAGGCTGCTGAATAACACCTTTTCTATTAGTAGAGTAGAACTGAAAGATGGTAAAATAATTTCTGAATGATCATTTCTTCGTTTCAGCTGTTAGTGCCTCTTGTAAGTGCTTATCGCTATGATGGCCCAGAGGTGAACACATCTTTGGCCCATTCTGAAGCCAAAATTCTTCATGAGAAGATCGATAAGAAGGCTTACAGTGACGAGGAGATCATCAGGATTCTCACCACACGGAGCAAAGCTCAGCTACTTGCAACATTCAATAGCTACAAGGATCAGTTTGGTCATGCAATCAACAAGGTAAATAGTGATAAGCAAGCTCTTGTTAGTAACCTCTGTGACTCTCATTATCCGTTCCATTATGAACCCACCTCCCTTCAAAAATGTCTGTATATTTTAACTATGCTCCTCTTTTCGTGGTTGATTTCTTTACTACCCTCCTTTGGGCTACCTATATGGCATTAAAATGATCCGTCAACCAGTCAACCAGGTGAAAATGAATTGTCGCTTTAAAGCTCTGGTTCCCTGCATTCGCATGTTTTCTGCAATATTCAAATGCTTGTAGATTGCTAGAAGAGGAATTATTTATAGTTTCTTTTAGGGTCCGTTTGGATGTAGATATTGGAGGGGCTGGAATTGAATTGGGTTCAATACCAAAGCAGCCATTGTATTGAAATGGCCACAATTCGAATATTATTGTTTGGATGACCATTGAATTGGGTTTTGGAATCCTAGCAAGTAGCTCAAATCTGTTTCCTGTTTGGATGCAAAAGCATGGAATTGAAACGCTGGGTAGCTTGATACTGGCCATGGTGGACAGAGGTTGGCAGCGGCTACCACGGCGGGCCATGGCAGGGCGAGCTCGACCATGGCCATGGTGGGCGGATCTCAGGCTCGGCAGCCGCGGCCATGGGGGAGCTCGATCCCAGCCATGGGGGGCGGATCTCGGCGGGCCACGGCAAGGAGAAGAAGAGGCACGCCGGCCATGGAGAAGAAGGGGCACGCCGGCCATGGAGAAGAAGGGCCCAGCCGGCCATGGACTAGAAGAGACAGTGCCAGCCATGGAGAAGAAGGGCTGCGCCGGCGTCGGGGAAGAAGTGGCGCATCGGGGAGCGGCCTGCACATCGGGGTCGCGTGCGTCGGGGTCGCGTGCGTCGGGGCGCCGGGGAAGTAGCGGCGCAGCGGGGGCACCCTCCGCGTCGGGCCCCCATACGTCGGCGGGGCGCCGGGGAAGGAGTCGGGGGCCTCCGTGGTTTGCGCGTCGGGGTTTCCGTGCGTCGGGGTGTTTCTGAATGCCGCACAATATGAAGGCCTCGGGCTCGGTATTGGAGATGATGAGGCTCAGGTATAAGCCAATACCAATTGGTATTCGGTTGGAATTCCAATTCAAAATTCTTAGCCATCCAAACAGTGGAATTGGTAGGTTCACAATACCAATATCAAATCCAGAGGCCCAATATCTACATCCAAACGGGGTGTTAGAGACTTTTCGGTTGCTGATAATGTTTTTTCTGCTCACTTCTAACAGGATCTGAAAGCTGACCCCAAGGATGAGTTCCTTGCAACACTGCGGGCGATCATCCGGTGCTTCACCTGCCCTGACAGATACTTCGAGAAAGTCATTCGACTGGCTCTTGGAGGCGTGGGCACAGATGAGGATGCTCTCACCAGGGTCATAACTACTCGCGCCGAGGTCGACCTGAAGCTGATAAAGGAGGCTTACCAGAAGAGGAACAGTGTGCCGCTGGAGCGTGCTGTTGCTAAAGATACAACTAGAGATTATGAGGATATTCTCCTTGCCCTCCTAGGGGCGGAGTGAGGAGGCGGGCCTCAACTCCATCTCATCTGCTCCTCCTTGTTTGATGGGAACAAAAAACTGCATCGATGTGGTATACACGTGGTTGTGTTTTGAATAATATGATGAGTTTGTAACCTTAGCCTGCATTAGCAGTGCCCATTAAATAAAAAAACTTATTGATAGCCTTGTTATCGTTTGACTGCAATTAACACCACCTGTTTTGTTTATTATGGTTATCCTGATGACTGATGAGAAGATTCAAACTGAATGCTGATTGTTCTAAATTCTGACCTTAGGGATAGCTTTCTCTTTTTTGAGTTTTTCTTTGCCTTTGCTCATGCGTGAGTAGAGCAGCCAGATGCTCATGTATAGTCATGCTGTACTGTATTCAACTCGTGACGCAATCCGGTGACGAGTGAAATATTCAGACGTGCTTGACAAGTTACAAGTGTTCAACCGAGAGCTTGACAAGTTACAAGTGTCATGACCAAGACTTGCTACAGAAGACGCATGGTGTGTGCGTGACACGTAGAGGTTCACATCAAGAGATCACAGGAAGGTGGCAACCTAAGTGCCACCCAGTTGTTGCGCAAATTGTCAATTCAGGCTCTTGTACCAGCTCCTCTTATATGGATGGGATCGTGGATGACATCAAGCAACACATGGATTTCAAATAAAATAAAAAAAGAGCAACGCATCTGGATAGCTTCGTCAGTGTGTATGTACACTATGAAATTAATTGTCAGCGGTCATATGAGTGTCCAATCCATCATTGTCTGAGGGTGTGTTTGGTTCGAGGATAAGGATGGATGGGATACAATCATTCATAGATTTCGGGACATAGATATCTATATTGTCTATTTGGTTGGATGGATGACATTACATGGAATGAGAATACTTAACTAATAATATCTATTATTTAGAAATAATAACAACTAATTATACCCTAATAAATATACCGACACTAATCTTGTCATTATAATCACTAATTAAAAATAAAATCGTTAATTAGCACTATACTATTCTAATTGTCACACAAAACATGCGCTAATCAATATGTGGATATCCTCATCCGTCAGATTTACGAGGACCAATGACCTATTCGGTTGGTGGTTCATATCATCATTCTTTGGTTAAGTAAAGAAATCACTTTGGTGGTTTGTGTGAGAGAGAAAAATATTGTTCGGCTAGAAATTTACGATCGTATACGATCGTTTTCCTCTAAGCCGAACAGCCGCATTACGATATCCAGTATCTACCTAGAATATTCCCCTGTTGTGGATATCGATTTTTTTTATTTTAACACTTTTTAAACTAATTTTAAATCTAACACTGTTTTTTTTAAATCTAACACTTTTCGCCGCGCCTATTGCCATGGCGCGGCAAAATGCCTGTGCCACGTTATGCACGGTGCCGCGGCGAGAGGGCTGACGTGGCAACAACCGAGGTGCTGACCGGTGACATGGCAGGGCCTGCCGCACCACCGATCTTGGCGCGGCAGTGACGCGCCCTCAATCTCGCCAGCGCCGCTTTCTCGCTGGCCGCTTTTGCGCCGCGTGGCCGCCGCCTTGCCTGCCCGTCGTGCTGCCGGCGTGGCTTTCGATTGTCGCCCTATCGCCACGCCATTGCGCCGCCGCTACGCGCAGACACCGACGCGCCCCCTCCGGTCGCCCGCTTGGCGCCCTCGCCACGCATGGTCTTTGCCGCCACGCGCCATGGACGCCCACCACCACCCTCACTGCCGCGCTGCCACCCTCATTGTAGGGCCCACGACTGCCGCCGCCGCCCTCACTGTCGCACTGTACACCGCTCCCAACTGCCGCACGCCCTTCTCTCTATCCCGTGTCCACCCACCACCGCCGCCTAGGCGGTGCCACGCCTCGACTGGTCTAGCGTCTTCGAACTTGCATGAGGTACTCCCCTAGTGTATTTGTTGATTGAATCGACATTGTTAGTATACTAAGTTAGTAAAATAAATAAAGTTAGTATAGTTAGTAAAGTTAGTTAGTTTAGTTAGTATAGGCAATATAGTAAGTTAATATAGATAGTAAAGTTAGTTAGTTTAGTTTGTACAGTTAGTGAGTCTAGTTATACATTAGTTGTTGTAGTTAGCCTTGTATATATATATATGTTAATATTAGATTAGTTAGTATAGTTATAGTTAGAATAGGTATTAATATTACTATGGACATTACGTACGACGATTTCGATGAATTGTTGAAGTTTCTTGAAATGCTTTTGTAGATGGATTGTTGTGTTTGAGTTTTTTACGGAGGAAGTGTTAGGAGAGAAGATGGTATGTTTGATGATATGGAAGAATAATTGGAATGGTTTGATGAACCTCCTAGCTTCAACGACCTTTGTGTCCGTTTGAATGCAAAGTTCGATGGTGATTTCTGCTTTGAAGGGAGGTTTGATAATGGAAAGATTAGGGCACACTATGTCCTCATGCCCTTGCGTGACCACTCGCTCCTTGGTCTGCTACACTAGGGTGCTCCAAGGTTCGAGTATGCCCATGGTTGAGGTGGTGGTGGAGAATGGGTACACGATGCGGGGGTGTCCGGGGACGGGCCGTCCATTGGCGATGTTGGAGGTAATGAGCAAGAAATGGGGGTTGAAGG
The DNA here is from genome assembly GCA_904845875.1 of Miscanthus lutarioriparius. Taxonomy (NCBI): domain Eukaryota; kingdom Viridiplantae; phylum Streptophyta; class Magnoliopsida; order Poales; family Poaceae; genus Miscanthus; species Miscanthus lutarioriparius. Next base: position 102,251 of record CAJGYO010000756.1, read on the forward strand.
GGAAGCAACTTCCGAGAGGTAACATGGATTTGGACGGTCGGTCATTGATTGGTAGGAGCGATTTCATTCAAGTCAAGTAGGCTGTATAAGCAATGACTTCGATGTGAATGAGTTCGAACTGGAAGAGGAGCAGGAGCAGGAGGACAGGATCAGTGATGTAGTTGGCAGTGATTCAGACGATTTAGATGATGACCAGGGAGATAGACATGCTATACCCACACCTGTTGATGCCATGCCAGTACCTGTTTATGGTATGCTATTACCAGTACCAACTGAGGTTTTGCATGCTATCTAGGCTCAGGGTTGACTAGTCACAGATTTGTCAGCAGATGATACCCCCTATGATTCATGGGGTAGAATTAGCGAAGCGCAACAGTATGTTCCACCACCACCTTACACAGCGATTGAGCTTGAGCAACTAAGGTCAATGAACGTACCTTTTAGAGGCGTTCCAAACTATAGGGATGTCAGCATGACGGATATGGCAGTTTGTGACACCGATCTCCAGATGTGTAGGAAATCATTGTATGACCATGAGAAAGAAATCCTTATGAAGGGAATGATATTCAATACAATGTCAGAGATGAAGCTCTTCCTTTAGGACTATGCTGTGTATCACCATAGGCCATACATCGTCACTCATTTGGACCAGGAGTTGAGGTACCATGTGATATGTAAAAACGGTTGTATGTGGAGGTTAAATGCACGAAAGAGACAGAGTGATGGCAAGTGGAGGATAAGTAAAGTTGTCGAACCCCACACTTGCCTAACAAATAGGGGGAAGGAAAATCATCAGCAACTCACTGCACGTTACCTTGTCCATCGTATATTGGGGCTCGTTGATGACAATAACGACATTTCGGTATCTTCTTTACAACAGTCCATATCTGGATTCGTTAAGTATGATATGAAGTACGGAAAGGCTTGGCGTGCTAAGCAAATTGTCCTAACGATTCGTTGGGGTAGTTGGGAGGAAGCGTAAAACAGGGTGCCCTGCATCTTATGTGCAATGCATTACTACAACCCTAGCTTGAAATGGTTTGTGGACACCAGAGGGATGTGTTTTCGGGACCCATTGAGGCATGTCCTCTATCGTGTGTTCTGGTCGTTCACGCAAACGGAACATGCATTCTAGTTTTGTTGGCTAGTCGTACTTGTTGATGGCACTTTCCTGATAGGAAAGTACAGGGGCACCTTGATGATGGCTGCTGCTGTTGATCCTGAGGACCAGATAGTACCCATGGCATTTGCTTTGGCAGAGGGAGAGAACAATGAATCGTGGTCATGGTTCATGTGGCTTCTACGTGTACAAGTGCTAGGCCAATCTCGGACTATATGTTTGATCTTGGACCGTCACCTAGGGCTTCTTAATGCTGCAGCTAAGCATATAGATGGGTTCCCGCCTCTAGTCCATAGATGGTGCATGAGATACTTTGCCACTAATTTCTGGCGGCATCAGAGGAAGCAGGAGGTATGTGACAAGGTAAAGGCTCTATGTTGTGTACGTATAGAGCACTAGTTCAAGGAGACAAAGAGAAAACTAGACAAGATGCTAAATGAAGCGAGAAAGGCCTGGTTAGAGGCGCAGATAGAACAAAAGGTTCAGTGGACGTTAGCATATGACAAGGGGGGTTTCAGGTATGGCATCATGACCACTAACTCCTCGAAGTCCTTCAACCGTGTATTCACCGGAGTTCGATCGTTGTCTGTGTCTAGAATTGTTGAGTTCTCCTTTCATAAGTGCAACGAATATTTTATCAAGAGGTGGGAACTTGTGCAGAGAAATATAGTTGAGCAGGGGCGTTTTGGAAAGGCCGGAGCAGAACATTTGAAGGAGACCGAGGAATTGGCCAAGCAGCACACCGCTGAGCCGTATGAACCCCGCCGCCATATCTTTAGTGTACGGGGCAAGGGTGGCATAAGCTTGGGCGACGAATGTTATGGTGGACGAAACTACCGAGTGGATCTTGAAAAGGTAGAGTGCAGTTGCAATATCCCTTAGATCATGCATGCCCCTTGCTCTCATATGATCATGGCATATAGGATTCGCGGGTGCAACTATGAGGATCTACCATATATGTCACCCTTGTATCTCCGTTCAAACACCATTAGTATTTGGGAAATGAGCTTCGAGCCATACCTTGACCCGACACAGTGGCCACCTTATAATTGTTATGACTACGTGCCACATCCAGATCTAATGAAGGTAGGGAAGGGTAGGAGGAAGAAGAAGCAACTCAAGGGGGACATGGACGCTATGAGAGGGTATGACGAAGACATGTACGGAGGCGGAGACTTCAATGAGACCCATGGCAGGAATCTTTGCTCTGTTTGCAAATAACCTGATCACAAGGCTAGCAGGCATAGAAGACGAGGGCAGTAGGTCCATACATAGAAGTTCAAATTTTGCAATGCTACGTAATGTTAATTTGAATATTCTAACCCTTTGTTTATCAATTTATAACAGGATGGCCCCTCCCACGCAGCACCAGTTGTACCCCCTTCTTGAGGTGGAGTACGACGACTCGCACCGAGCACACTTCTTGACTGACACCGACGCAGAGGTGCCCTTGCCTCCTTTGAAGGCCCCACACCGACGTTGGCTACACTTAGTTGGTTATGTCGAAACGAATATTGTCGTCCAAAACTTGCAGACTCATAAACCAATTAAAATGTTATGTTGCAACTTGTCAACTTGCGTATGGACTCCAATTATTTGCTTCATATTCATTTCAATGCGTCGCGGCAGCACTTGTAGTTGTTTACAGCACCGACAGCAGCTCCTGTTCAATTGGAATTGAGGCTAGTCGGCTTCTGCCTGCGTCCAGGTCCTGCCACGCCATGGGACTTGGCACGTCAGTGCCACGCCGTGGGCTATGGCACGACAGAACTTGAGATTAGGGTTGCGTGCCAAATGAGAACATCGATCTGCCAAACGTGCCGCGCCGTGGGCCTAGTTATTTTACATTGATCTGATGCTAATAACATAAATTACATGCTACTATTTTAAAATACATGGGAAACATGCAAGATATATATGCCAGCCAACCGTATTCGAAATAATTTCACTCGATTTTGTTCATTTTAGAAATTCTCAACGCATTCGTTATTATTAAAAAAACTTGGATGCATCAGAGAGCGACAAACAGATGGCTCGGAGGGTGACAAACGGATGGGATCACTTAAGATCAACCATGGGTAATCCGAGTACATGATACATTGGTACAATACATCAATAATTCAAAAGGAAAACAAGATAACACAATGAAAGTTCTAGTACATAGCTACATTGATCATTAATAAAGCATGGAATTAACAGACGGCGCAATAAAAAACCCTTAGTCAGAAACATACTGAGTAAGCAACTCGTCGTCCGAGTACCAATCCTCTACCATAACCCTGTTGTTGTGGCTAGGGTCACCTGCATTGCCCTGATCTACCTTTCGCCTGTAGTAAGCGGCCTCTGCTTCTTCTGTGGCCTGAGACAAGAATGTGTTCTCTTCCTCCTCGTTCATGTGGCTAGGCTCACCTGCATTGCTCTGACCTGCGTGTCGCCTGTAGTAAGCGGCCTCCGCTTCATCTATGGCCTCTGTGGCCTGAGTGAAGAACGTGGCATCATCCTCCTCCGTCTGCAAGCTCACCTCTGCTAGAGCGATGAGCTCGCTCAGTCTGCCAGTGTCATCCTCAGCCTCCTCCGCCTGCAAGCCCGCCTCAGCAAGAGCGATGAGCTCGCTGAGTCTACAAGTGTCGTCCTCAGCCTCCTTCGCCTGCAAATCCGCCTCTGCTAGAGCGATGAGCTCCCTCAGTCTGGTAGTGTCGTCCTCATCCTCATCCCTCTCATTAGACAACACAATCGGTGATTGAACGGTGCGACCAGCTCACGTTCTGTGCTCATCTAACTTCTTTTCCTCATACCTTACACGAGCCACCTCTTCGTCATGGTCCTCGCTGCATCCAATCCCTTCATGTATAAAATGCAATCAGTTAGCAACGTGATTATATTACATTTAAAATCAGGCAACGAAAAAATGGCTTTCAAGCACTCACTGGCATATAATGCAATAACTTGCTCGTTCAAGACCTGCATCTATACTCTTGTCTCCTCCCATGCCTCCTTGCTTGCTCTCTCCTCCTCTAACACCCTCCGTCTCTCCAATCTCCATTTCTCGAGCCCAACATTGATCGGGTTATGAATACCGTGCTGTCTAGCAAACTCACGCATCTTGTCTTTGTGATGTTTAACGAATAGGTTGACATAGTCAGGTCCATATCCCCTCTTCCATGCAATTACTTGCCTCCCCTTTAGTTTATCCAAGAACTTAACTTGACCATCATAACATTCCCACCCGCATTTTCTAGTGCTCTGTTCAAACGAAAAATTATATCATATATGTCTTAGCAAAAGAAACAAAATACGATTTTATGTTTACCACAAAAATAACCAACCTCATCATAGTCAACCATATGGCCGCAATAATGGCTTGTTCTAAGCTCTGAAGGGACTAGGTCATAGTTGGATTTAACACCACATTCGCACATGACAGGAGGTGCTTTGTAAATTACCCTTTCTTTCTTCTTTTCCTTAACCTTTGGCGGTTCTTCTGGTCATTGGTTCTTAGGACCATGCAACCACTCCTTGAAACGACACTTCGCCATTGAAAACACCTAAATAAGGTGACATTAGTATATGAACACAAATTGCTCAACATTTCAACACATACACTTTGCACTTACTTTATGCTTGTTTAGACACACAAACTCCAACGTATTCTCAAGGTTTATCACAGCTCGATCTCCGCAATCACACAGAGGAGGTTCTTTGAGTCGTCTAACTACAGCTAAGTGCTTCTCCTTAGCCGTCATTGGAGGGGGGGTTAGGGGGAGGTGGAACCCACCGCTCGAAGTGCTCTCGTGGATGTCGCCCTCTCCACCAATCGTCGAAAAGGAGGTACCTGAGGTCAAACTTGTCTGCACCGTCGATCCACTGAAAGAAAAGGCACCTCTCATGGGCCTAGACAACAAAATTCTAATAAAATATTAGTAACCTAGTAATACAAATGAAGAAAAAAAACATACGGAAACAATTACTTATATTAAAACGACTACATGTGTAGAAGCAACGAGCCGCTGTTTCCGGATGTCTCGATTGAAACACGTCGGCCGGACGACCACAGTCACAGTTTGGGATAGGGAGGTCAGGAGGGACGGGGCATCTTTGCTAGACTCGTCGGGGTATAATTCTCTAGGACGACCCTGTTTTCGCCACAACTGCTCCCGAAACATGTCTTCCATCTAATAAAATGGTTCAAATTAAACATCAATCAAAACAACGCAAACTAATGTAAAATATAATCATTTGCATTGCAACTCAAATAATATAACCAACACTTATAGCAACAAAAATATACATGGTAAATATACATCGATAAAATCAAACTAATATCTTCCTCCAAACCATATCCCATAGTTCCCAAACATAATTTTCCTCCTAACCTATACTCCCATTCATAATATTTCAATCCAGCATTCAAACGAAAACAAAAAGTGCGTCATTACCTTGAACGAGGACTAGGAGGGGGGGAGGCGGCCAGGGAATGGAAGGGAAGGGAGGCGGCAACAGAGGGCCGGGCGCTGACAGCACTTAGGAGTGGCGGGCAGGAAGGCGGGGCGGCGGGCAGGCGCGACGGGCGCGAAGGCGTGGCGAACAGGCGGCCAGGCAGGCGAGGGCGCGAAGGCATGCGGTGCTAGGCCGTGGCCCTTTTAGCCGGCTCTGTCGCGCCACCGATCAAGGCACGCGTCACTATCGCGCCAAAATCGGTGGCGTGGCAGGCCAGCCACGTCACCGGCCAGCGACCCGGTCGTCGCCACGTCAGCTCTCTCACCGCTCCACCATGCATGGCGCGGCACGGATGTTTCGCTTCGCCGCGCCATGGCAATAGGCGCAGCCAAAAATGTTAGACTTGGAAAAAAAATTTAAACAGCGTTAGATTTAAAATTAGTTTACAAAAAATGTTAAAAAATCTAGATATCCAGATTCAACTTGTCTATCCAACCAAACACCATGTGTCTACGGATATCCATGGAACCAAACGACTGTCTGATTTGTCCTTTTTCCTTTTATATGCTACTCCTAGTAGACTGAATCTCTTAATAACAAGCAAAAAAAAAACATCGTAAAAACAATTATTAACACTCCCGTTGTTCGAAGCGGCAGTAACATTTTCCTCGCAAAAAAAAGGCGGCATTAACATTTTCATCGCAAAAAAGAAAAAGAAACAAGGCGGCAGTAACATTTGACAATTGATACCTAGCCGCCCTCTGTGATAGTAAGCACTTTGTAAAAAAACCAAGTAGGTCAATGGAGAGGTGATTTGCATCGCATGAGCATGATTAATGCATATCTTGTGAAAACAACAAGCACTACTGCCACTGCTGGGTGGCTAACTGCTACACATGCACGTAGTAATAAACATAACACACTTGAACACAAGGAAACTAGCAAATACTCCACCGATTACAATCCTTGAATAATTGTTCCATCAAATCTATACCGCCACCGAGTACTTAATCGATGGACAAATCTCCCCACGAGTCGAACTCCGGCAACCCGAGGTCGGACAGGCCGTCGAACACGCCCAGCGGCGCGAACTGCGGCTGCTGCGCCGCCAGCACCACAGGCGGCACGGCCGGAGCGTCGTCGGGGCTGCTGCTGCTGCCGCCGCCGGCAGTAGTACTACTGTTTGTCGCCTCCCAACTTGCGTGCCCATGCTGTTCCCGGCCGCCACATCCTTGCCCCGCGGCGGCGGAGACGGCGATGAAGGGGCTGGCCGCGTGCACCCTGCGCGGCAGCGGCCGGAAGATGGCGGCGGGCGGGAAGCCGGTGAGCTCCTGCACCATGGCCCGGAAGTTGTTCACGTCGGTGGCGACCACGGTGGTCGAGGAGCGGCGCGACGACGACGAGTGCCGCGACGCCGCCGCCGCGTGCTTCTTGCTGCTACTACTCTTGGCGCGCCGTGGCTGCACGGCGGCGGCCGCAGGCGCGGACCCGGACCCGGCGGCGGTCCGGAGTACTTGCTGGCCGCCGGGATGATTGGCAGACTGGAGCGAGCGGCCAGCGGCACCGGCGCAGGGCTGGTAGCTCGTGTCGAACGTGGTGGTGGTACGCGCTGCCGCCGTGTGGTCTTGCTCGAAGGAGTACATCGGTGGAGGCGTGGAGCTTTCCTTTGCTTTCAAGTCGTGTCAGGATGGCACGAAATGGCGCGTAGGGGTCGCCACGGGAGTTTGATGTGTATATATAAACAAGAGTTAAATGCCCGGTAAGTTTATTAACTTTTGATCACGTGTGATGTAGGTTTATTAACTTTCAAATTATATTTTTGGGTCTATTAATTTTTAGTGGTGTGTCATCCAGGTCTATCAACTTTTAAATTACATTTTTAGGTTCATAAACTTTCTAGCTGATTCACCGTGAGGTCCATACTTCTTTGTTTAATAAATATATCTGACATGGCACGTCAAAAAATCAGCCACCACAGAGTACAGGACGAGATTATCATTCGAAGATAATCTTCAATACGAAGAACCTGATGGGATCACCATCTAGAGTTTCTTGAGCGTCGGCTCGACGGACAATAAACTCCACAATAAAATCGATCTAATCTACCGGTACAATGCGAATGCCACTGAGATATAGGCACGAGCCACTTCACCCAAATAAAACTCGGTCTCCACCAGCCCAACTAGGACCGATTGACCACGAGTCACCGATTCTACGTTAACATGCACGTCACGTCAAAGCGCAGCCACCAATTTGACTCACGTAGGCACTAAAAACTAGATGCTAGATAAAAGATCGTGTCACTGGCTGGATAGGAAACTAATGCATGAAAATAATAAAATACTACGGCAAGGATGCTAATCACGTTGGGAAAACTTCATTGATGATCTCCACCTCTTTAGAATTAGTACTGATGTATTTTGTTGGCTTTATTTTCTTCTCCTTTCCACGCAATAATAAGACACATCTATAAAATATCTTTGATGACAGTTCAACGGTTGTAAATTTCTCCATGTCCACAATATATTTATCCTTAAAATAATAGTCCCAAATTTAAGATCAAAGGATATTAACGAATTACCGGATGTTACATTTAAATTATTGCTAGACAAGTCTCCATGAACATCTTGAAGAGCTATGGACTCATCATCTACTCCACGGTGATGCTTATTTGGCGCTGCCATGTCCGATCTATTTGCTAAGCGAAAGGGTATTGACATATGGTGAACTAGTTAAAAATTTATGAACCAAAAATGCAATTTAAAAGTTGATGGGCCTGTATGACACATTAGCAAAAGTTAATGGACAAAAAATATAGTTTAAAATTGATGGACCTAGATGACACACTACCAAAAATTAATGAACTCAAAAATACAGTTTGAAAGTTGATAAAACTAAATAACACACCGCTGAAAATTAATAGATTTACGGTGCATTTTACTCTATAAACAAACTTGGCCGTGGCCTGCGGTAACTGGGAATCGTGTCATGCATTGTACGATGCCAGTGACAGTGATGCCATCTCTAGGCTCCAGGGGCACCAATCTCGATCGCTCAGCGGTTGGGTCATCGGCTCATTCTCACGTCTCACTGCAACAATTAAAGATATTTTACTAGTTATTAGTATTGTACTACTTTAGACTGAGCATGGAGATTTGCATCGATCATAGCCAGTGTCGTGGTGGTTTTGACTGGCGCAGTGATCGATGGCACCTTTAATCTTATCTACCAGTAGAACAGCCTGTTTATTTATTGGTTTTAGTCAGGGCTTATTAGCTAGTCAGCAGTGTTTTTCTCTCACAACAAATCAGTATCGGTCGGACTTATCAGCCCTAAAACCAACCAGCGAAGAGGCCGGATGTATGATTTTGTGGCATAATATTGTTACCTTTTTAACTGATAAGGGCATGCATGATGTTATTATCTTTATGTACACTAGTGAATGAAGCAGCAGTGGTACTCCTATAAGCTACTCTGTGCTGGTGAGCCACAGTACACCGTAGTGTCCGAGAAGCTGCTAATCCTAGAGAAGCTTCGGCCCTAATGGACCGTCGCAAGAGCCAATAGAGCAGATCAAACGGTTGTGGGGCGTTGCGAAATAGTGCGACGAGTGCGTACTACGGCGGTTCATCTTGGTTGGACACGTCAACGCAAGCTCTGACATCGGCTTTTCGGTCGAGTAGGACGGACTCGGCCTCCGCAGCCACACACAACAACAACGCTCGTTGATCTTTCCCAGTTCGTTCCTTGCCACGTGGGACCTCTGTGAACTGTGACATCAACTGACAAGGCAAGACGAAGAGGGTTCGATGCTTCATTCACTCTCCTCTTCTCAGCCACCAAGTCCTGTTGATGCCAAGAATTCGCGTCTGAGCTCAGCTCCTGCAGCCGCAGCACATCCTCCGATCCCGGTCGCGGTCACACGAAACTTGGGGACAACTCCAGCCACGTCAAAACTGGGTCAACTAACCATTGCGCCGCTATCTCGACGTGGACGCACGGCAGAATCGTAAGGGATCTACCATCTATCCGTCGATCGGTCGATCCATATAGTAGCATTCAGACCAGACTAGCATTTACCTCGCCGTCTAACTGTGGGGCGTTGGACTCTTTGACACATGAGACAATGAGAGCTGAGGCCGTGACCACACGGGATAAATATGCACGTGGAAAATATGGCGTGTGTAGTGACGACTTCGGCAGTGGCGTGGCGTGGCGCGGCGCGCGTGCTCGTGCTAGTGCTGCTTGCACTTCCATAGAAGTCGTGCACGTGCAGCAGCTCGATCGCTTTCTGAGGAAGGGAGTATCCACGATGTGCCTGGCGGCAGTGCCTGTGCCGGGTGCCTCGCTCTACTCCGTAACAGATGGAGACGCCGAACCCGAAGACAAGAATCACCGAGGCCACACCCACACGAGGCAGCAGTCGGCTAAATAAGGTAAATAAAAGTTTCAACAGAAGCGAGTCATCAGTAGGCAACGTAAAAAATGTTTATTACAGAAGCTGAATGATCCATATTGTTCTAGGATTATATGAAATAGATGACATGTCGACATAATATCATCGGCAGTCCTTCGAGGGGTATCCCACGAAGTTATATTGATCGGCAGAGGTGCACGTAATTAAGAACAAGAAGGCAACAGAGACACAAGAGTTAGACAGGTTCGAACCGTCAACACGACATAATACCCTACTCCTATGGTCTGTTGGTTTGTATTGGCTATCGTATGATATTGAGTGTGTGATTGGATGTGGGATGGGGCATGCCGACTAGGGGACCCCTGTCGCTTCTTTTATACTCTAGAGGGGTAGGGTTACAAGCAAAGTATCATAATCGGTTATATGGCAAGTATTAGATTACAATATCTGTAGTGTCCAATCAAATTTTCTAGATGTCTTGCGATTATGTACGCCGAGAAGTGCCGTGCGCCGCATAAGTCTTGAATCTTGTGGGATGAACCCGTCACATGTATGCGGTTCATGTCCCCTTGTGGGTACCAGGGTTATACCCCCGGCTAGTCCCCAAGCATCTTGTATCCTTTGAGCAGCGTTGTCTTGAACAAGTCCGACCGGTTTGGCGTGAAGCCGACTAGTTTAAGCGGTGATCCGAGCAGTAGAAGTCAAAGCCGACCGGTTTAACTAGTGACCGGACGGTGAAAATCAAAGCCGACCGGTTTAAGCTGGTGACTTTTGGGTGAAAGTCAATGCCGACTAGTTTAGCTAGTTAGGAGACCTCGGACTTAGCCAAGTAAGGCTTGCCGGAAGGATGTAAAGGGCTCAAGATAAAATTTGAAAATTCTCCACCTTAGGCGAAGTGTAGCCACTTAGACTCCGTTTGTGAGGAATCATGCATGACTTAGTCAATAAGAAGGGTAAATCAAGAAAAGAGCACAACATTCACCGCTAGGTGAAGTATAGCCACATAGTCCCGAACTTTCTTTGGAAGATGAAGAATGAATCTTATAGCATGGTCAAAAAAAAAAGTCTGAAAGCTTGTCGACGTCATTTGACATGCGCGTATCAAGATTCCCAAAGGTCTTTGCATAAGATGAGCACCACGATCCAAATAATATGGAGCAGCTTGATAGCACACCGATGAGACGTAGCAAGACCCGGCCGCCAAGGGAGTCCCTAGCCTTAGATGGCAACTCTTGCACGAAGAATCCGAGCGTCGAGGAGTCCCGGCTTAGGTGGTAAGCCCCAGCGTTCTTGGCGATGAAGTCTGACGACGAAACAGTCCGGTCAAGCTGGTCGACGATGAAGTGAGCATTAAGTAGAAGTGACCGGCGAATAGTCCGATCAAGCGTCGGGCGACGAAGTCCATAAACCCTAGCGGTCCGACCCGGTTGATCGGGCGGAGAAGTCCGAAAGTACCGGTGGTCCGACCACGGGCGATGATCAAGATCCGACCACCAAGGGAGTCCCCAGCTTAGCTGGCGACGCTTGTACGAAGAATCCGAACACCGAGGAGTCCCCAACTTAGCTGGTGAGCACCCAGCGTGGCTGACGATAAGGCAACGAACAATCTAAACGTCGTGGAGTCCCCAGCTTAGCTAGTGAGCCCCCAGCATAGCTGACGATGAAGCGACAGACTATCCGACCAGTTGGTTGGCGAAGAATCGAGCACCGAGCAGCCCAACCAACTGGTTGGCGGCGAAGTGAGTGCTGAGTAGAAGTAAATGCCGAACAGTCCGACCAGTTGGCTGGCGGTGAAGTCCGTCTGATAGGTGGTCCGACCACCCGGACGATGATCATCTTGTCCAGTCCCTGAGCGTAAGCTCGTTGACCGAACCGTGCCCCTGCGAAACAAATGTGTAGAATGGGTAGTTCATGATGTAGAAATAAAATATATGAACTCCTTAGAAGAATCAGCAATGGTTATGAAATAGTGTATGTAGCTCGGTGATCAGTTGGTGTGAACACTTAGTGTTATTATGAAGATGTGTTTATATTTAATATAAACGCCCGACCCGATTAGTGTGTAGGCTGAGTTTTCAGCCCTAGCTAGCATGTTAACCATAACACGGGGAATGAAGCCCAGCCCGTGTGCGTGTAAGAAGAACAAAGCGTTGCTAAGGAGCCCTTGCCGACCACCCATAACGCAGAGGCGGGGCCTTCGCTGCGTGTAGGGAGGAGGAGTGAAGGCAGAGCCGTCATTTGAGGGATATCCGAGCGCCAACATGACTGTTCGGGGATTTGCTTTAGACTTAGCTGTATGTGATCTTGAAGATGGTATATATGAAAGAAAATCGTTTGGAGAACAAACATGGAGAAAACAGCTCAGAAAAACATCATAGAGATATATGAAGGTTAGGGAATATTTAAAAAAATATTAAAGCATGACTTAGCTTTAGACAGAATGTCTGGTCGGCGGCGTATGGCGTTATCTGGTCAGTGTATTAGTCCCTTAGGGCATCCTGATGGATGGTGGCGTATCCCTGAGTTTTCCGATCGGCTTCCGATAGATCGAAATCGGAAGGTGGTGGTATTGAACCCGAGTGGTGAGAGCAGATTCCATGAGGAGAAGGCGGTGGCGAGCTTCTAGCCGACTGATCGATAGATGCGATCGGATCATCGTTGTTGACATGCTTCCTCAAGTAGCGGGGGCAAAGCGATGAGTTGTTGGTGAAGACGACCTCGGAAGTGGTTCCGAGATCGGATCTGTTGTTGTAGGCGTTGGTGTGGTCGGCGAGAATCGATCTCGCACCGGCCAATGATCTCTTCGTCTCCGTCAGCATTGATGGCCTAGGAGATCGATCCGACCGTAAAGATCTTGCCGGGCTTTGGAGAGGACGAAGAGCCCAAAAAGTGTACCATCTTGTTCGTCATGGAAACAGCACGCACACCCCTATCTAGCGCGCCCCTTGTCGGCCGAAATGTAGTCGGCGATCTCTAGAGAAAGGTGTACCCACGGTAGTAAATGATCGGTGGGGGTGCGTGTGATCAGGAACCGGATGGTAACAGAGACACAAGACACAAGATTTATACAGGTTCAGGCCGTCAATGTGATGTAAAACCCTACGTCCCATGCTCTGTTATTTTGTATTGATTGTGTATCAGATTTGATGTCCCGTCTAGGGGACCCCTGCCTCTCCTTATATACTCTAGAGGGGTAGGGTTACAAGAAAAATATCCTATTTGGTATTATACAATAAATCATATCTTCACGTAGTCTTGCGGTACACGCCTTGATCTTATAAATTTGGGCCACCTTTGGGGCGTGACCCATGTCTTGTCTTGTGGGTACCGGTGGCCATATCCCCACAGCTAGTCCCCAAGCGCCTTGTATCCTTTGAGCAACGCTGTCTTGAACAAGTCCGAGCAGTTTGACGTGAAGCCGATCAGTTTAACCGATGATCCGAGCGGTAGAAGTCGAAGCTGACCAGTTTAATTGGTACGCAGATCTTGGACTTAGCCAAGTAAGGCTTGCTAGAAGGATGTAATGGGCTCAAGATAAAAATTTAAAAGTTCTCTACCTTAGGCGAAGTGTAGCCACTTAGACTCTGTTTGTGAGGAATCATCCTTGATTTAGTCAATAAGGAGGGTAAATCAAGAAAAGAGCACTACATTCACCTCTAGGTAAAGTGTAGCCACTTAGTCCCCAAACTTTCTTTGAAAGATGAAGAATGAATCTTGTAGAAGGGTCAAAGAAAATAAATCTGAAAACTTGTCAACATCATCGACATATGCGTATCAAGACCAGACATTTGCCCAAGATCAACACACGATCCGAACGACATGGAGCAAGTGATAACACACCAATGACACATAGCAAGATCCGATCCGCCAAGGGGTCCCACTTAGCTGGCGACTCTTGCACGAAGAATCTGAACACTGAGTCCCCAGCTTAGCTGGTGATGAAGCGATGAATAATCAAACACCGAGGAGCCCCAGCTTAGCTAGCGAGCCCCAAAGAGCGGATGATGAAGCGACGAATAATCCAAGCACCGAGGAGTCCCTAAGCTTAGGCTGGCGATGAAGCGACGAACAATCCAAACGCCGAGGAGTCCGAACACGAGGAGTCCCGACTTAGGCGGCAATGAAGCGACGAACAATCCAAACACCGAGGAGTCCCCAGCGTAGCGGACGATGAAGCGACGAACAATCCAAACACTGAGGAGTCCCTAGCTTAGGCTGGCGATGAAGCGACGAACAATCAAACGCCGAGAGTCCCGACTTAGCTAGCGGCAGCTTGTCTGAAGAATCCGAACAACGAGGTCCCGACTTAGGCGGCAATGAAGCGACGAATAATCCAAACACCGAGGAGTCTCTAGCTTAGTGGCGGCGCTTGTGCGAAGAATCCGAACACCGATGAGTCACCGACTTATTTGGCAATGAAGCGACGAACAATCCAAACACCGATGACTCCACAGCGCTTGGCGAGCCCCTAGCATAGCGGACGATGAAGCAACGGATAATCGACCAATTGGTTGGCGAAGAATCGAGCACGAAAGCAGCCTAACCAACCGGTCGGCTGACGAAGTGAGCGCCAAGTAGAAGTGAGCGTTGAGCGGTCGACCGGTGGTTGGCGATGAAGGTCATGAACTAAGCGGTCCGACCGGTTGATCGATAGAGAAAAGCAATGGCGAGCTTGCGCGGAGACATCGACCTTAGGTGAAGTGTACACACTTAGGCCGTTAGCGAAGTCGGATGATCATCATCCATGACTTAGTTAAAGAGGATGTTAGTATTGATACATGCGCGCAAGGTGTAATGTATACATTGTAGTCCCCGCCCACGGCGGTAGGTGAAGAAGACACCGGTGTCGGGGATCAAAGAATATCAACGATCGAGAAAAAAAGCGGGAACTTAGCCAATCGTTAAATTTGATACAAGCACCGCAAGGTGCAATGTATACATTATAGTCCCCAAGCACGACGATGGGTGATGAATGCACCGGTGTCGGGATCAAAGAAGTACAACGATCAGTTAATTAGAATAACTGAGTCTCAGCTTAGCCGAGCACATAGCCAGCCCCTAAGCTTAGGCGAAGACCGATGAAGAGAAAAATAATCTGATCCTTTGTTAGGTGAAGTGTACACACTTAGTTTCTGAAACTCTTTGTAAAGATAGAGCGACATCTTGTAGCAGGATCAAAGAAATAAGTGAAAAGGACGAAATCCCTGTGCTTAACACTGGACATTGGAGTACCGTTAGAGAAAATTGGAGAGTGTTTAGCACTTAAACCATGGAGAAAATGGAGAGTGCTTAGCACTATACCATGAAGAAAATGGAGAGTGCTTAGCACTATACCGTGGAGAAAATGGATAGCGTATATCGGGCAAAATTGAGAGTGCTTAGCACTATGCCGTGGAGAACATAGGAGAGTGCTTGGCACTTGACCGTGTGTAAATTTGGAGAACATGGAGAGTATTAGAGAATATGGAGAGCATTGAGAGTGTTTAGCATAACCGTGGCAAAATTTGGAGAGCATGGAGAGTGCTTAGCATAACAGATGGTAAAATTGGGAGAGTACTTAGCATAACCATGACGAAATTTAGAGTGCTTAGCACTTAACCGTGGTGAACATGGAGAATACTTAGCACTTAATCGTGATAAATTTTGGAGAGTGCTTATCACTTAACCGCATGAATATTGGAGAGCATGGAGAGTGCTTAGCACTATACCGTGGCTAGATTGGAGAACATGGAGAATATTGGAGAACATGGAGATCATTGGAGAGTGCTTAGCACTTAACCATGGTAAAATTGGAGAACATGGAGAGTGCTTAGCACTATACCTGACGCAGACGTGTGGGGCATTCTATCCTAAGATTCTTGTGCACGCTTAGGAATATGGGCATCACCGAGAGCCTTTGTCAGCCCACTCATGGCGCAGGCGCTCTCTGCTCGTGCGTTTAGGTGCTAAGTCGAGATGGGGTTGCTTACGGATAACGCATAAATGAAAATGTGGTGGCTGTTGTCACGACGGCGGTCATTTGTTGTCACTAACACCGTTCTTGGCGGTCATCATCACGGTAGTGTGTGTGGCTTGCTTACGACTTCGAGGCGGCTCACTTAGCAGCTCACTCGGTGGCTTGGGCGGCTCGGTGGCTCGGCTGGCTACATGGAGTCGTGAGGCAAGCAGACGTGTCGAAGCCTGACGGAGTCAATTCGCGTGGGGAGGCGAAGCCATTGAGCGTGTCCAACTGAGGTGAGGGCGTAGTCCGATTTGAGTGGCGATAGTATGCGTCATCTTAAAGATGTTTTGCATGGAGAAAAGTCGTTTGAAGAATAATCATGTAGAGAATAGTATGAAGACTTTATTAAATATTCATATATAAAAGGTACTTATCTTTAGACATAACATCGATCGGTGGCGTATGGCGTTATTTGATCGGCGTCGGCCGAAATTTCTCGGCCCTCGAGCTTTCTAGCCTATCGTCATGACGGCGATCGCGGTCATCATAGCGCCGCCGTTCTCGCTGGCGATCATCATTCTGACGATGGCGGGCGGTCGGGCGAGTAGTCCGGACAGCTCGCTTAGCGGCTCTACTTTTGGTCTTGTGTTGAATATGTAGATGAGCAGCGATCGATCGATGCAGCTCGGCCGATAGAAACACTGCGTGAAGTATGTACATGTCTTGGTCTATCGTGCATTCATATGCACAAGCGTCTTAGCCTCGCTTGCTTGCTATTGGCTTGGAATCACGTATGTGTAATCTCCATCGGCTTGCATGCCTCCTTGCTAGCTTGTTGTGCGTAGCACATGTACATGATCGTACATGGTGCTGATGTCGATACTCAATCGACAACACAATGATCAATGACCTTTGTAGATTGATTTTCTCTTGCTCCAAAAGCGAACTCGAAGAAGGAAACCGACTCCGCTTCAAAGGCAAGAAACAACGATCGGCGGCGGCGTCTGCAACTCGGCGATAATTATTCCGCCTATCTGGCGTGAGTCGGACCATTTGAAGCGATCGATTCCCACTTGCACAATCGGGACAATGAATTCGTCGACCACCTGTTCCGACTTGTAGATGGATTTGATAATTTGCCGCGCGCGATGTTGAACGTCGCCGCCGCCAATTCGTCGTAGATGTTGAAGGAGGTCGTCGTAGCAAGATGAGTTGCCGCATAAGCGACATTGGTCTTAAGGTCGTCATCCGGTTCACCATGGATCAGCATGCACATCCCATGCAGCACGTCAACTGTCGATAGAATATATAAATGGCGATCTTCCGAGGGGTATCCACGAAGGTAGATTGATGGGCGAGAAGTGCGCATAATCAAGAACAAGAAGGTAACAGAGACACAAGAGTTAGACAGGTTCGGGCTGTCAGCACGACGTAATACCCTACTCCTATGGTATATTGGTTTGTATTAGCTATCGTATGATATTGCGTGTGTGATTAGATGTGGGATGGGGCATGCCGACTAGGGGACCCCTGCCCCTCCTTATGGCCCCCTTTGGCTGACCTTAAAAAGTCGGCTTGTTCGGCTTCTTTTTTCAGCCGTAACAGTGTTTTCAGTCAAATTCAGCCAAGCGAACGGGGCCATATACTCTGGAGGTAGGGTTAGAAGAAAAGTATCCTAGTCGGTTACATGACAAGTATTAGATTACAATATCTGTAGTATCCGATTAAATCTTCTAGATATCTTGCAATGTACGCCGAACAGTATCGTGCACCGCAAGTTTTAAATCTTGTGGGCTGGACCGTCCCTGACTGTGCGGTGCATGTCCCTTGCCGTGGGTATAGGGTTATACCCCCACATGATGTTACTATCAATTTAGCTTTTACGGTCAGTTGCAGTTTTTTTAGCAATTTTTTCTACCTCCTTTTTTTGAGCAAATTTTTCCTATGTATAGCCCACAAAAGTATGGGACAGCCAGTCTGGGCTTGAGCCATCCAGCCCACCCTAGCAGCATGCAGAAACGTTGTCCAATTTGTCGGCCGAAGGCCGTCGCTTGAATACTCGAGCCGCAGGCCCAACGACGGACTGAAATTTCAGCTTCAGATCTCTTTTTATTAGAAAAAAAAGAAACATGAGGAGGCTGCACTTATACTACAAGACAAACTAAGAATATAACAAAATTGTATTAACATTTTTAACTAATCCAGCGGAGACTCCACTTAGTCCTCATTGGTAAGGTGCCCGTCGTAACAGGAGCCCTAAAATTTTAAATATGTTATCTTGTAAATTGAATTACATTGCTGTAATTGTAACAGTGAACTAGCAAAGTTGCCGGTGCAAATAGCACAGGTATCTAGTTTTTTTTTCATTAATATTGTTTTCTTGGAACATTTTTTGTCAATAATTTTATTTGTTTTTTATTATAATTTTCTTCTCCATCTTCCTTCGCTACATCAATCGTCGCAAACTCTATATAGCTAGTATCAATCAATTTCTTGATATTTTTTTGAAAGATCCGGTTGCCCGTATATATTGATAAGCAAGAAGAAGCATAGCAGCGTCAATTACATACGAGAGAAGCGTAGCCTAACGCAGTAGCACTGCGTAGGAGGATAGTCAATAATGGTTTATTACTCACTAACTAATGAACTACCGGGTTGGGCAAGGACTTTCCCTCCTGCAAGTATCGACAAAGTGCATGTGTCTTTGATTTCAACGAACAACGCCTGCACCGGTCTTCTTTGATCTCTGAACACCACTTCATGTCGTTGCTTCCAAATGCACCAAAGAGTTAATTTTTTATTATTATTGTCATTTTCTTCTTCTCTTCTATCCCATGACCATGCAAATTTCTACTAAGGCTAAATCAAGGTGGCATGATTTTCTCCCAGTGAGCTCCATTCGTCGATAAAACTACTATCAAGTCTCTTACAGATTACTCCTATTCATTTCCTTAGCCCTCTTATCAATTTAACCTTTTAATCATTTTTTATTTTCTCTTGTAAATTCATAATTGCCTTTTTCACCCTAAACCATCTTAATCCCGCTCATGTCTGTTGGACAACTTCTACCTTAAGAAGCCACTGGCCGGCCCCGTCATTGTACCAAAATCCATTGCCACCTCAAACGTTGTTAACCATACTATGCAATCACAACTATAATACCAGTGAGTTGTTGATCTCAATCATGCTACCAATGTCACTCCACCTTAATATCGGTCGTGATGTGTTCTCTGCTTGTGACCAGCTTCACAATATAAGTTATTTTATGTTCTATTATTTTTATAAAATTTAAAATCAATAATTTATTTGATGATTATCCATAACATCTATAATATAAATTAGTATCGACAATAATATGACAATGTCCTATTAAGTCTATATCGAATTAAAATATAATTTTGATAGATTTTTTCTCCCATTGCAAAGTAAATAAATATTTAGACATAAATATGTATCATAACGTTAATTTTTTTATATTATCCAACTGTTTAATAAGTTGTGTCATTGGTTGATTCAGATTTTAGTAAAAGTAAGTTTTGTTTCTAATCATAACCAAGATCTTTGTTTCTTAGAAAAGGATAGAAAAATAGAAAAAAAAATCACAAAAGTACTTCCTCAAATGCATTTTACATGTCACATTAGTTTTATCCTAAGTCAAACATTACTCTCTTTGACCATCCATTTCAAAAAAAATGCTTACAATTTCACAACATATTAATCATAGATTATAAAAATATTTCTCATAGTGAATCTAAACAACATAAATCTTATGTCATGAACTAATATATATTTTTAGAAATTGATCGTCGAAGAAACTAATGTTTGACTTAGCATAAAACTAACACGATATGTAATAAAAAGGAGGAGTACTGCAAAAACAAACAAATCGACAACAAAACAAAAAGAAATAATGCACCGCACCTCACGCTCAAAGACATTGCAACATGTGTTAGCTCTGTTGACGGCCGGCCACGCCCTTACCGGTCCCACGGCCTACCCCTCTCTTTTCTTTGACTATGTGTACCCACGATTAAACCTCACATTGTTGGTCGTCCTCAACCTTAAAGCAACTCCAGTGGGATCCCTACTTGAGCCCTCAAAACCAAATTTGAGAGCGAGAACCAAAAAAAAAGAGCTCTAGCAGATCTTGGAGTGCTCAGATTTGTTTGGCCTCAAATCTCCCCTCGACCCTCATTCATGGGGGCTGTGGAGAAACCCCTACTTTACAGTTGGGGCTGTTGGAAGCCCGTGATCGTATGGGGCGACACCTCCTCACGGACGACTAAATCCTCATGCCCTCCTCTGATGAGGGCGAACAGATCCTCACTCCTCTCTGTCCTCTTCCCCCACGAAGGCTCTTCCCCTTTCCCATCTCCTTCCCTGCGGAGGCAAGCCTCGATGAACGGGGAGACAAAATCCTTGCGCTCTTCCCCGTGGAGGCGGCTTCTCAGCGGACTGCTCTCTTCCCATGGCGAGGCACCGGTGAGCGGATCTTCCCCACGGAGGTAGGGTTCGATGAGCACATCTCGTGCTCCTGCCTCTTCCCCATCCTTAGAGCTCAAATCAAGCCCTAAAAACGAGAGGGGATCTCAAATCAAAAGCAGGAGCCATGATTTAAGGGCTCTCGCTGAAGTTGCTCTTAGAGGCCTGTACTTCTCTCTGAGGCAAGAACGTGCATCATGAATTTGGGAGGAGGCTATGAGGGGAATGGAGAAGAG
This sequence comes from Miscanthus lutarioriparius, assembly GCA_904845875.1. Lineage (NCBI taxonomy): Eukaryota > Viridiplantae > Streptophyta > Magnoliopsida > Poales > Poaceae > Miscanthus > Miscanthus lutarioriparius. Next base: position 122,884 of record CAJGYO010000756.1, read on the forward strand.
AGAAAATGGGAAGGAGGGAGAGAGCGTGTGATCTGGAATGGTGTGTTTTTTAACTGGCCCACGGAACAAATACGTTGGGATTGCATAGTGTAGATTTTAGGGATAGCTTGTTAGTTAAATGCATCATTGCTCTATTAATCTAAGGTCCATCAATTGTGAAAGTGGTATTTTGATTCCATAAACTTTTGAAGTAATATATCTCTATTCATAACCCCTTTGTTTTTATTTTTAATCAGAGGTGGATGCCCACAGTGGCTCTTACATGCATTTGGAGTGGTAGACAGATCAATTACTAGAGTTGTCCTAAGTGAAACTTTTTTCTAAGTTTAATCAAATTTATAGGAAAGAGCACAAAAATTTTAGGCACCAAAGTAATATCTTTAGATACACTATAAAGTATATTTTCATATATTTTTGCATTTGGTGTCATAAATATTGTTGTATTTTTCTATAAATTTAGTTATTTAAAAAAAATAACTTAAGACAACTCGAGAAATTGATTTATTTAGGAAGAGATGGGTACTAATTAGTTTCTAAGGTCCAAACTAAAAAAGTCCAACATCATTAAAACTGTGTTTAGTTTAGTTTTTGGAAAATGCTTCTACTGCTAAAAAGCAAAAAGCCAACCAAGCGGTAGAACCAGACAGCTGTTTTTTGAAGCGACTACTTTGGCATAGTACAATTTTAGGAGTACCTTAAACCCTGATTTTGGCTTTCAACTTTTTTAAATGGGTGAAAATAGAGAGGTGTTCTGTAGATGTTCCAAGGAGATAAAGAGATAAGGTAGGTTTTATAGTTATGTTAACCAAATAACCTCTTACTTTTGCACACCACATAAATTGGAGAGAATTCGTTGCCATCAAAAATTTCCAAAAGTCCCTCACTGCTATCAAATAATTCTTATTTTTCCCTGGTTGCCATTCCGTCACCTGCCATTAGCAAGCCGTCGTTCCGCCTCGTCCGCGCGTAAGCTCCCGACCGCGCCGAGCCGCTTGGCCGCCTCCGGTTCGCGGGCCCAGCTGGCTCCTGCTCGCCGTGCCTCCGCGCTCGTCCCCAGCCCCGCGCTCGGCCCCTCCCGGCGCCCCATGTCCGCGGCGCAGCTGCTTGCACGGCGCTGCGCGTCCTCGGCTCCGCCCGCTCGCCGCCGGCGTCTTCGCGCGCCTCGTCCGGGGATGCCGCACCCAGTCGCCCGCTCCGTCCGTGCCCGCGCGATCCCGACCCTGTGACGCGACGCGGGCCAGCGCGACGAGGAGGCAGCACCGCAGGAGAGCGGGGTGGCATCTCCATCACCGGCGCGGGGCGAGCTCGAGCCCCGGCCATGGCTGCGCAGAGGCGAGCTCGAGCCCGGCCATGGCGGCGCGGGTGAGCTGCAGCCCGGCCACGCGCGGCGCAGAGGCGAGCTCGAGCTCGAGCCCGGCCAAGGCGGCGCGGGCGAGCTCCAGCCCGGCCACGCGCGGCGTGGAGGCGAGCTCGAGCCCCAGCCGTGGCGGCGCGAGCGAGCTCCAGCCAGGCCACATGCGGCGCGGGGCGAGCTCCAGCCCAGCCACGACGGTGCGGGGGCGAGCTGGCGTCGCGAGCTCCGTTTCTTCTTCTTCTCCCTCCCTTCGTCGCGCGGGGCTGAGCGCGAGGCTTGGACTTGTTTTCTCGGGGCACATGCCTGCGTATACATACACACACGTGTGGTGGATTTCGATTTCGATGATCCGTTTGATCAGACGTCGTTGTTTGGATTCATAATTCATTGCATGCATGTCATCGTCACTCCATAATCAGGAAGCGTCTCCGATCCACTGTTCTCAACTGGCGATGGGGGTTTATCATCATGAACCCGAACCACTCGCTAGAAGTTGCTGATGAAGGCAATGTCGGTAGTCCCTGAACTCTCGTCACGGAGAGTGACGGACTGACAGTCCGCGTCGGCGCGCATGCATGCAGCTCCCAAACTTAACGGAAACAAAACAATGACGATCCAGACGAGCTATACAGCGCATTCGTTGGTTGGTTTACGGGCGATAAATTTGGTTGGTCTTTGGTTTATTATGAGAGAAAAATCATGGCTGATAAACCCTGGCTGAAACCAACAAGCGAGCATGCTGATGCACGAAAAGTATAATTCAGACGTGCACCATGCGGACCTGATTCGGAAAATTAAGGAGGCAAGGCGTTGACGAGAGAGTGCACGGCTGCGTGCCACCGTCACCGATGGGAATATCGCGACCGACCAAAGAAAACGACGGGAGACCGGCCGGCAGACGCTTTGCCAACTCGATCGGGGTCGGGCCGGAGAAGGATCATCCATGTATTTTGCACGTCCAGTCCAACACGTTTTCGGGAGTTGCCGGTCGGGTTGGTGCATGAACATGAACAGAGAAATAAAAATAATGGAGGGGGTACTCCAGAACGGCATGCCCTACCAGGAATGTATCGTGCGGTCGCGTCCACCCCGGCACTCCCTCCCCCACGCGGGCGCGTCCGATCCTGCCGCGAGCGAGTCAGCCAGGAAACGTTCCGCTTCCAGCCGCCGAGGATTTCAGCAACCTCAACGGCAGCACGCGTCAATGAAAGCAAGGCAACAGTGAGGCAGTGCCCAGCCTGTGCTCTTTCCCTTCATACGTGCAAGCCACGCTGTCAAAGCTATTGCTCTGTTCGGTTCCAGCCTTCCAGGCTCCAGGCAGGCGGCAGCCATCCAGCACAGGAAAACATTGCGCTGTGGACCTGTGGTGATAGCGAGCAAATCCGCACAAGCTAGGCCTTGTTTAGATCACCTTCAAATTTCAAGTTTTTTCACTCTCTTTCCATCACATCAATTTTTGGACACATGCATAGAGCATTAAATGTAGATAAAAAAAATAACTAATTACACAGTTTGGTTGTAAATCACGAAATGGATCTTTTGAGCCTAGTTAGTCTATGATCGGACAAAGTTTGTTAAATATAAACGAAATGTGCTACAGTGTCCAGGTTGCAAAAATTTACAATCTAAACAAGGCCCTAGGATCCAAATATTGTTAGCAGGTATATGGAAATATTTCTTCTTTTTACAAAAAAAAAACGAAATCGAAATATTTCTTTGACGATTTGATCATGGCGGATGATCCTAATTAACAAGGACGAATGGCTACACCTTTTTCAAAAGAAAAGGGAATGACCCTAATTGATTCGCGGTGGACACAACAAGGAAAACTAAGGGCCTGTTTATTTCTCCTCTTTTGCCAAAACTTTTGCTGTTTTAGCCCACCTTTTAGCAAAATAGATCTAAACATCATGGAAAAAAAGAGCAAAACCTGAGCTGCTAAACTTTTGGTATTTGAGACCCAAGAGGCCCAAAATTGGGCAAAAACGCGTTCGGGCGCGAGCCGGACGCCCACTACCCCGCGCACCCACCCACCCCGCTCGCTCGGTCCCTCCGCGTGAACCCTCGCTCCCACTCCCATCCCCACTGCTCTCGCTCTCTCCCTCGCGCCAACCCTAGCTCCGCCCTACCGCTCTCTCTCTCTCCCGATCCACCAACCCTAGCTCCTCCCGGCCCCAGATCCAAATCCTCCTCCCCAAGACGTAGCTGACTTGTCCTTCCTTGCACGGATCCAGATCCGCAGCGTCGCAGATGGATGGCTACAACAGCGGCGGCGGCTTCACAACAGCGGCCGCATCGCACTAGGGACTTCCTGTCGGCGGATCCCCTATTCCCCAGCTTGGCTGGCTCGACACCTTCTCCGACACGGTATATCCCTTTAAAGGCTCGGCGGCTTCAATGCTCCCGGATGGGCATGGCGGCACTCGATCTCAACTCCCATGGCGAAGGTGGCACTGGAATGGCAGGCTATGAGGGCCTCCGCCGCTCCGGTCCCGCAAGATGGAGGCATCGCGGTAGCATGGGCCCTCTCCCGTTCGCGTCATGGCTGGCGATTCTGTAGGGGTATGACCCGGATACCCACGACAGACCACATGGGCTGCGCCCTCGAGGTGACCCGGCCCACAAAACGAAACCTTGCGAGGCACGACTACCTTTCGGCACCTTTCATAGAAGACATCTGGAAGATATCACGAAGATACTACGAGATCTGTTAGGATATGTATGATCCCAAGATTCCTGTAATCGGTTATTACTTTCGATTATCTCTCGGATCTAACCGACTTGTAACCCTGCTCCCCGGACTATATAAAGGCGAGGCGAGGGACCCCTTCAAACTCACGCAATATCATACGATAGCTAATACAAACAAAGCAGACCACGAGAATAGGGTATTACGTCATCTTGCGACACGAACCTGTCTAACTCGTGTGTCTCTGTTGCCTTCTTATTCTTGATCTCACACTCTCTCGCCAATCAATCTACCTTCGTGAGATACCCCTTAGAGGGCTGCCGATGATATTGCATCGGCGGTTGGCGCGCGCCAGTAGGGGCGTGTGTTGTTTCCTTTGTCGAACAAGATGGTTTTTCCGTAGGCTCTTCGTCCCTCCCTTAGCCGGTCGAGATCTTCACGGTCGGATCGATCTCTGGATCATCAACGTTGTGAGTCGGAGAGCTCCTCGAGCCGGCGCGAGATCAATTCCGTGCCAATCATCCCCGCACTGCATTGCAGATCCGATCTCGAGAATCACCTCCTAGGTCGCCTTCATCGACAACTCACCGCTTGCTTCCTCGCTACGGAGGAGGCATATTAACAATGACGATCTCGATCGCATCTATCGATCGGGTTAGTGCGAAGCTTCGTCGATTGCCTCTCCATCGCCCGAATCGGCTCTGGGCACTCTGGTCGGTACCGACCACCCAATGATTGAGATCGCGAGATCTTTGCTTGAAAGACTCTAGGAGTTGCGGCTCGCCCGCCGGGCTCGCCAACGCCGCCGCCACCTTCCAAGATTCCCTAAAGGGCAAATTAAATCGACCAAGTGGAGACATCCATCCATCCTCTCGGCCGACTAGATCGCCGACTAGCCTCCGTCGGCCATCAACATGTTCCACGTCGGCCGGCGCTCCGGAGCGCGTCCTCCGCATTCATCCGGAGGAGAATCCGGCTCGAGTCGAGTCGGACTCTACGGAGACCCTCGTTGAAACCTTCACCGAGCAACTACTCTACCGTCGTTCCGTGGTGGCGCAATCTTCAACGTCGGCGTCGTGACATTTCGGAGCAGCAAAACCGAGGAGGAACGCGCCGCTCGTGAGAACCGGAACGTCAATCGCGCGCGATAACGCCGAAAGCAAGCGAGAATGCCCTTGCGATGGCGAGCAAAGCAGCTCGATTTCGCAAGGAAGGCCACTCAAGCGCAACCTCGACAAAGAGTTTCTCACGTTGGCCGGCCACGACGTCAAGACTCAAAAAGCGCCAATCTGGCGGTGGCCCGCCAACAAGCTCGCCGCCTCCCGCAGAGGGCGCCCGAGGCTCGCCAAGGTCACCGCCATGTTAAAGCGGCGCCTTTGCCAGGTCAATGAGATTCGCCAGATCGTAGACCTTCATACTCCACCACCGCCGATTCGCCGATCGGTCACCACAAGAATCGATCACCGCCAAAGTCGCTTCAACGACCAGCACCGTGGCATGACGGGCAACCCCTCTAGAGGCGGAGCTAGGGGCAACCGCGCCGAACTTCACCGCCAACACGACCAGGAGGTCGACCAGGACATCTGGGTGCACCTCAACAATCTTCGAGATGCACGACGACGTATCGACGAATGCCGCTTCGGTCACCATGAAGGCGAAATACGTCGCGCCGCGGGAGTACTGAGCAAGAGTATGGTAACCAACCAGTTCGGCTCTCAAGCCGCTCCTCACTTGGCAGCAATGCTGAGGCGACGGTGCGAAAACCCCGAGGGGCCTCGGCATTCACAAAGGCGCTCCAAACACTTTAGTGGCCTCGTGGTTTTAAAATCACTTTGAGTCGAGCCCTCACGAAGGAAGGATAAACCCGACCACGGTGGCTATAAGGCTTACGCCATCGCTTTGTTTCGCGCCCGGGAGTTAACACCGGTGTCATGGTGAACTATCTTCCCGTCATGCTCACACCGGCCGCCATGAGCTGGTTTACAAGCCTTGCCCCATACTCCATAGGATCCTGGGAAGAGCTGAAAAAAGTCTTCACCGACAATTACATGGCAACATGTACTCGACCGGGCACCAAGCATGATTTGAACCGCATCAACCAGAAGCCATCCGAACTCCTCCGCAGTTACATCCGACGCTTTTCCGAGATGAGGAATTCTATTCCAAACATCACGGAAGCCGTGAGTCATCGCCGCCTTCATCCGAGAGTCCATCACCGTGAGCTTCGCTCCAAGTTCAACCGCAAGCGCCCCAATGGGATTGGCGAGATGACCATAACCGCCAACCATGCCGCCGACGCCGAGGAAGCCGAGGCGCGCTTAACTATGAGGATCGCGGGCACTCATCGCCTAACACGCCGCTTCTGACTGATCGACGCCATTAACGCGATCACCGCTTAACCGGCGACCCGCTGATTACCATCGTGGCGGTGATGCGTGATCGCCGAAGGACCCAAGTCCGTCAAAATCATCACCGCCGGCCGGGACCACATCATCGCCATCATCTTTGAATCTTGTTGCCAAAAAGCGCCTTCGATGAGCAATAGAAGAAGATCCTCAATGGCTGTGCTTGCCTCTTCACAAGAGCGCCAAACACAAGATGAAGAATTGCCTCGGCTTGGCTAAGGAGTTCGGGACAAAAAGCTAGAGCGGCGATGCCAATGGCAGAGGCGGAGGTCGTCGACCACACAGGGGCAATAACAATGCCTTCCGGGACCACGACAAGGTGGTCGCCACCATCGCCGGGGCCTCGCTTCCCGCCGGGCAAGAGAATGGAAGCTTCGCCCGCCGCGGTGGGTGCTCGCCGTCGCTGCGGAAGACATACGCCGCCAACCTTGACGCTATAAGCCCATGGTGCGAGATCCCTATCACCTTCAATGAGGCCGACCAATGGGCTGACATTCCCATACATAGGGCGTTTCCCCCTCGTCCTCGTATAACCATCCGCATCGTGCTCTTGAAAGAAAAGTGCTGCGTCGGCGGTGGGGAGCGCTTTGAATCTCCTTTTCGCGAGCCCTAAAGGAGCGGGGCCTCGAGTTAGCGTGATCTCACACCTTCCGACTCCTCCTTTTGAGGGTGTAATACTGGCGAGGCCTCCAAACCGCTTGGAGAAATCACCCTACCGGTATAGTTTAGCCCACGACAAGCAACTACCGCATCGAACACATCAACCTCTCGTCGCCGACTTCAACACGCCTACCCGCCATGCTTGGTCGCCTAGCTCACAGCCAAGTTCATGGTTTGTGCCTTTTCTACGATGTCTAGTCTTTGAGGATGCCTCCGCCTGAGTCTGACCTTGTGGGCCAACCTCTCCATCGCCCTCGCTTTGAGAAGAGTCTCGCCCTCATGAGCCACCTGAGCCTCTCCATCCGGATGGCGATTGTGGTCACCAGCGAAAGGCGGTATCTGGCTGCGACATGGAGATCCGAGAACTGGAGCCTCCTCATGCCTCCATCAAGGGTCAAGGAAGTCAGGAGGTTGGCCTTGACCGACTGACCCTCAAGATGGTGAAGATTGGGGCTCACCTTGACCCCCCAAATAAAATGGCGCTCGTCTCCTTTCTCGTGCC